>JAVTVY010030096.1:0-120220 GCA_036873755.1 Hanleya hanleyi | reverse complement strand
AATCATGGTTCATGTAACAGTGCTTAGAGATAATCAAGATCCTCTGGAGGCTTTCACTCTAGAATCGTGCGAAGGTTGTGAGGAGACAGACTGCGATGGAAACCTTTTTCATTGCCCGATATGCCCAGTGTCCAGATTTAAACCAACATGGAAAAGCAAGGTCAAAATACACTTGGGAACCCATTTCTCGGGTACCAGAGGGACAGTTCAATTGAGAGGTAAGACTAGTAATGTTGTTTTCCCTAGTTTAGATGTGTGTATAAAGCTACATATACTTTCCTGCTTTATAATCCTGTAAAACAACATCAGTATGCTTGAAATAACTCTTAGAATCACATGTCATACCTGTGTGATTTCAAGGTCCTTTCTCAATGCTCTGTTTTGAGTGTTGGCAACATCCCGTCTGATATTAAAAATACAAATAATCTAAAAAGCAATTTGATCTAGATTATTTGTCAAACCCAGGGACGATTGTTAAAACTATACTCTAATGAACCTTAAAATTAAAAATATATACATTTAAATAAAATGCTTTCTCTTAGTGTTATTATGCATACTTAATATTTATAATTCTATCACATTTTTAATAATTTAATTTCCCTGGATGTTTATATCATATTTTTAAAATAATTATTTTTATTTTTATGTAGGCTACAAGATAACTGGATGCGCTCAATTATGTCCGGGATATAAAGAGGGAACTACACACTTTCATTGTCCTTTCTGTCCGAAGACAATTATCAAGAAGGTGCGTTTTCAACAACATCTTTCAACCTGTGGATCATTTACCAGCTCGCCCAACCCATTGATTTCGGACCTGTTGGATATACCACCTCCTTCCAATCCTCCATCCGACCCAGAATCCCAGCCTCCATCCGACCCAGAATCCCAGCCTCCATCCGACCCAGAATCCCAGCCTCCATCCGACCCAGAATCCCAGCCTCCATCCGACCCAGAATCCCAGCCTCAATCCGACCCAGAATCCCAGCCTCAATCCGACCAAGAATCCCAGCCTCAAGCCGACCCAGAATTCCAACCTCCATCCGACCCAGAATCCCAGCCTCCCTCCACCCGGTCCACCCAGAACCCTGCACCAACAAAGTCGGCTGTATGTCCACATTGTAGCCTTCGATTCCATCCCAAATCATTGAGAAGACACATTCGAATGAAGCATCAACCCGACCATGCGGTGAAGGAGATTGGTCGCAACAAACATCTGTATGCTTGTTGTGTTGATGCCAATCGTGGAGTGTACGCTGTTGCCCGAAATTCGACTGGACCACGATATCCCGTCCATGTGATAAAAATACTTTTGTTCTTCTTGTAAATAATTTGATTTGAAATAAAGTGCTTTTATCCTCATTTAGTTAGCTACACATTATTATAAGTAGATTCAATTTGTTACCATGGAGTACCGTATATTTATTGAATGAAATACAAATGTGCTGTTAAAAATGATTTTATGTATATGAATATGCTGATTGATTCTTTAGTTTTCTAATATTTGTATTATTAAAAACATTATTTTTATTTACAATAATGAAAGTGAACTATTGTCATGCATAGTGCTCCATATTTGTGCAATATTTGTATTATTAAAAACATTATTTTTATTTACAATAATGAAAGTGAACTATTGTCATGCATAGTGCTCCATATTTGTGCAATTTACAAAATATGTGCTGACCTGATTGACTTTTGAGAAACTTGTTTTTTTGTTTCTTGTAAAAACTAATATTAATAGAATGGGCAATATGCCTAGATGTATATAATGTAGTTGAATTAATTGATATTTTAATATTAATATCCAACATTAAATGCTTGACAGTTTATATTTTTATCACATAATTAGTTATGCATGACAATAGTTCACTTTCAGTACCAGTATCTTAGTTAAAATTAAAAGCAGGGGGAGGGGTGAATAAAATCCTTTATTTTACTTTACTACTGTTTGTTTGTTCTTCTTTGTCAATGCTTGATAGTTTATATTTTTATCACACAATTCATTATTTAGTACCATTATCGTATTTAAAATTAAGGGGGTGGGGGGATATCTTTTATTCTACTTTACTACTGTTTGTTTGTTCTTCTTTAAAAAAAAATGAATAAATAAAAAATAAAATATAAAAAAAAAATAATGTTTTTTTTATAATGATTTAGGTACCTTGTATTTCGTTAAATTTAAGGCTGGGAATAAAATAATTTATATTGTCTTTACTCCTTGTTTTCTTGTTTGCAAACATGACCTGAGGAAGCAGTGAAATAGCTTTAATATTTTCTGATTGTAGGAAGCAGTGAAATAGCTTTAATATTTTCTGATTGTAAATTGTTCTGAAAATACCCCCCGGAGATCAGAAGAGTAAACTTTAGTAATTCTTGGCCGGAGTTGAGGAATGGTTGATTAGGTAGATCCTCTCTTCCAGTCCACTGCACAGCTTGTGGTGGCCTCAGCTAAGCACTAGACAATGCGCCCAATGTCGTTCCACTTCACTGAGCAGAGCACTGTCTGCCTGCTGCCTGGCTGTGTTAGCCAATGCTATAACATACTGTCCTGAGAACGGCCTGTCCTGAGAGCGGCCCTGTCCTGAGAACGGTCGGTAGCACTTCGGCCCCTAATCGCTGGTTAGGTGTATATGTGAGAGATGCTCTACCATAGCAGCCAACCTGGCCACCATTGTCTCATTATCACCTTTGCAGGCCACTGTTTGCTTTTCTCACAAGAGCAAGCTGTAACATATCTTATAATCTTTTCCTATCTTGTGCTCCACCAGTCAACCTGTGGGATATCCAGAAAGTGTAGTACATGTCTTGTCTTATCCTAACTTGTGACATAACCATCATCAACCTTGATGTCCAGCCCATCTCACTCATAACACTAAATCAATCTCTATTTACCCCTAGTGATCTCTCTTATTTACCCCTAGGTACATGTATGTTCTGTACAAACTGACCTTTATCCCCTGTGGGTATTTAGGCCTAGACTTCATTCCACTGGCCCCTTTTTCCATCGAATTCTCAACAGGTCAGTTTGCAGTTTCAACGCAACACCAACAATACCATGTTAAAGAAGGTATCATATTGCTTTCTTTATGCTGGTTAAGTTAACATGGTGGTCATGGTGTTCATTTGGAATCCCGAACGGACGTATTGGAGGAATTATGTGTCAAGATAAAGAGCAAAATTCAGCTATTTTGGTTGAGTCAAGGTTGGATGAGCACCTACTGTAGTGTCTAATTGCACGTAAATTAATTGGGTAACACATGGTTAGCGTAACGTGCGCAACTTCCATCATTATATGACTACCTTTCATTGTTCCCACAGATCAATTTCACATAAACTACGATAAAAGTAACTCCGAAAATGGAAGTCATTGTGATATAATATTCTATATTTCGGCTTCCATTTTCAGAGTTACTTTTATCCTAGGACTGCCTTTCTTTGGTATGTTCAACTTCATTATGTCGGTACCTTTTAAGAAGGGCCGTTCGCGCCATAAATCCAAACGTTTAATAAATTTAAACGTTTAACTTGCACCAACCAATCAGATGTCATGAATTGACATTTGGAAGACCTTTCCTGTCCAACAACGTTTGCTGTTGTAACGTCCAATACTTTAGACGTTTCCTGTCAAAAGGCAAACGTTTCCAGTAGTAACATTCGAGACTTTTAAACGTTTCCGGTTTAAGGGAAATCGTTACCGGTTGTGATCGTCCAGGCAGATTTTTTTTATTGCTGCCGCATATGTTCTAACCTCAACATCAACACGTGTCCACTGGCAAAACGTTTCCGCTATATAGTCTGTTTGAACCAATCAAAATAACCCTTACAAATATTCGCGCATATTGTATTCCTTATGCCCACCGTGCATCATGTCCTTCGCAAATTGTCCCGGTGCCAAAGATATTCTCCAAAACCTAATTTGTAAGAACGGTTTTCATTGGTTAAAATACACTACATACCGGAAACGTTTGCCAGTGGAGATTTGCACGTGTTGGTGTAGATGTTGGAATACACGCGGCCCAAATTAAAAATCTGATTGGACGATCACAACCGGAAACGTTATCCTTTTAACCGGAAACCCTTGAAAGACCGAATTTTTCTTTTGACAGGAAACGTCTGAAATCGCGAATTTACAACTGGAAACTTTTTAACAGGAAAATGTCAGTTCATAACATCTGATTGGTTGGTTCAAGTTTAAACGTTGAAACTTTTTAAAGCTTTACAATTTTTAAACGTTTAAGAAGTTAAAACGTTTAATGGATGCGTTTATGGCGCGAACGGCCCTTCAGATACCTTGTCACAGGATGTAACTTGTGATTGCGTTCTAGCCACATACATTCGTGCCTGGTGCCACCTGTGCCTAACTTGAAATTAAATATATAATTGTGCGTTTATTTCATTACAAACTTATCCCCCAATAACCCAGCTACCAGATCTCATTAAAGCCCATAGGCTCTAGTTTCAATCCAAAACCTGCAAATAAATATTTTTTACTCCTCAGCCCCTACGGGCTAAGGAGTATTGTTGTGGCCCCAGCAGTGTGTCTGTCCGTCTGTCCGAGCCGTATCTCGGAAACTATTTCGAGGAAGTTCTTGAAACTTACAGGTTATGATCCTTTTATTTTTTACTTGTGCCTTTGAGACTTTCAGGTCAAACCGGTCATTATTTATTTTTTTACAATTTTTTTTTATTTTTCTACCATTTTCCAGTCTTCTAAAAGGGGATCTGGAAGTATGCATACATTACCCCTACTTTTATACTGATTTACATACTCTTATTTGCATGTAGCCTATCAAAGAGCTCCATAGTAAAGTTGTGTTTCAGCCATTGGTTCAGTGTAGTGAATGACTGGCCATTGGTGTCTAGAAGTCTATATACCTCTGCATATTCAGTAACACGGTGTTGCCAGACTAATTGTCGTATCCCTACGCTGTTGAGAAAAAAATAGTCTGACATTAAAACTGTGAAAATCGAATTGTTATTTCGCCTAAAAGTTCTCAGAATGCCGGGATTTGAACGATAATAAACGCCTGTTTTATCGGAAAAGGGCAACTTGTACTTTGTCTTGTAACAGAATTGTAGGAACCCGTGAGATTCTGTCAAAAACGAAAGTAGTCAAAAACGAAAGTAGTGCCCATGTGTTTTTGTTTCCTGCCAACACATCCGATGATGGGAGTTGAGTTTTCAGTTGTAAACTGAACTGTGGTCGTCGGCCAGTACAAGTGGTGTCTCGCATAACAAGTCCTCTAAAATATACTTCATGGAAGATAGCGAAAGGTATGGCCAACCCAATAAATTAACGCAAACATCATCATCGTTGCTGCTGCATGTTGTTGTTGTTGTTGTTGTTGCACTGACGCTAATGCATTACCAACGGAGATTCGTCAGGGGAGTTTCAAAATACTCACATAACACAGGCCCCAGTGTCTGGACAGTAGAATTTAAATTCAGTATAATTTTTTTTTTTTTTAAGTCGTCCTATAATACAGAGAGGAAAAGGTATTGCACGCGCCATATTGGATTTGCCCGCCAAATACGAAAAAACAAAGTAAAGTTTTCACATTAAAAACTGTTTAACTGACCGTGTTACTGGTGTCCACTCAATTTTTGAAACCTTTGTTATGCCATCTAACCCTACGGGAAATCTCAGATCGTCGTTTTATTGGTATAAATCCATCTCTGAAAACAGTAAACTTACGGCTTCTGTCAGCCGCTCTCTACCTCGACTGGGACGTAAATTGCTGTCTACGTCATCGCTTTCGGCATTCTCAAAGAGAGCCGTGTCTACCGCAAGACGGTACATCTTCCGAAAATTTATGACCTCTCCCAGGTTCTTAGCGTGACATGTACTTGATCAGGGCAAGGCAGTTGCAGCATTTCTGTTCTTCATTCACTACATAGTATACTGTTTACACGCCCTATGATATGTACTTTTGTTGCTATCATTATGCAAGTTTTGTTGTTAAAAAAATAAAACTGAACGTTGAACTTTATGGCCTACTCGTTTGAAGCAGCAGACATAAATTTAGTTGACCTAGATTCTGCATTGAAGATCAACCATTGAAACGCGGAAAACAACGAATTACGTCAATTATTATACCGTACTTTCGCCTGCATGTTGTCTGATCGCACTATTCTTGCTTATCTGATGATGCTAAACAATGATCTTGTGATCTTCGGGTTAGGTCATAAATTTTCTGAAGATGTACCATTTTGCGTGTCTACCCGCGAGCGAGTGATGTCATGCTGCCTCGCGTTGAAATTGGAGATTCAAAAATGTCACCAGTTTACAAGTTTACATGCGGGTAGACACGGCTCTCTTTGAGAATGCCGAAAGCGATGACGTAGACAGCAATTTACGTCCCAGTCGAGGTAGAGAGCGGCTGACAGAAGCCGTAAGTTTACTGTTTTCAGAGATGGATTTATACCAATAAAACGACGATCTGAGATTTTCCGTAGGGTTAGATGGCATAACAAAGGTTTCAAAAATTGAGTGGACACCAGTAACACGGTCAGTTAAACAGTTTTTAATGTGAAAACTTTACTTTGTTTTTTTTGTATTTGGCGGGCAAATCCAATATGGCGCGTGCAATACCTTTTCCTCTCTGTATTATAGGATGACTTAAAAAAAAAAAAATTATACTGAATTTAAATTCTACTGTCCAGACACTGGGGCCTGTGTCACATAATGATGGGATGTGATTTTCGGCTATCGGAGCCAGTTTTTCTTAGAGAAGTGAAATTCTCCACAGTATCTGTATGTAATTTGTGCATTTTTATTCTGAAATTTGAAGGAAATCTGTTCAGGATCAAAGAAAATCTCCAATATCTCACGTAGGTTTTTTTTTTTCAAAGCACAATGAAGTTGGGCTTGCAATGTTGTAACATTGTGACTAGGCACTATGATTTGATTCTGAATAGATTTCCTTCGAATTTCAGAATAAAAATGCACAAATTACATAGAGACACTGTGGGGAATTTCACTTCTCCGAGATGAACTGGCTCCGATATTTAGCCGAAAATCCCATCCCATCGTGATACAGCTCAGTAACTTTCGGTGGAAACATTGGCGGCCATCTTTAATTGATGCAAAATCTTTAATGATATATATCTCTGATACCATTCAAGTGTTCTATACGAAACTTGGTATGTAGCATCGATCAAGAGACCTGCAATGTATAACCACATCAGTTCCTCTGAGTGGCGGGAAGGATGGGCTGCCATCTTTAATTTATGCGAAATCAATGATGATCTATATCTCTGATACCACGTTCAAGTGCTCGATGTAAAATTTGGTATGTAGTACATCATTGATGTATCAATAGACAGTTCTGGTTTTTACCCCTCGGCCAACTTTGGCCTAGGGGTATTGTCATCATGTACGGCTGTCCGTACGTCCGTCCGTCCGTTACCGCGATATCTACAGAACCGTTTCATGCATGGCAACCAAACTTGTTACATCTATTTATCTTCACGTAAATCAGAAGCCTATCGAAAATGAGTCATCTCGGACAATATTTTGCAGAGTTATGCCCCTTTTTGTCCTCCGCCACGAAGTGGTGGTCCTCCGCCACGAAGTGGTGGGAGGACTTGGAAATGCTAGCCGTCCGTCCTTCCGTCCGTCCTTCCGTCCGTCCCTCCGTCCGTCCTTCCGTCCGTCCCACATCTTGTGAACGCGATATCTTGAGAACAATTCGACCAATCGACTTCAAACTTGAGAAGGTGCTTCAGATCAGTTAGACGGCCATTGGTATTGATTTTCACTGAGGTGCGTAATCCAAGATGGCCGCCATCGACCATATTGTATTCTGTCCGTCCCACATCTTGTGAACGCGATATCTCAAGAACAATTCGACCAACCGACTTCAAACTTGAGAAGGTGCTTCACATCAGTTAGACAGCCATTGGTATTGATTTTCACTGAAGTACGTAATCCAAGATGGCCGCCATCGACCATATTGGATTCTGTTCGTCCCACATCTTGTGAACGCGATATCTCAGAACATTTCCACCAATCAACTTCAAGCTTGGGAATGTTCTTCACACCAGTCAGACGGCCATTGGTATTGATTTTCACTGAGGTACGTAATCCAAGATGGCTGCCATTGACCATATTGGATTCCATCCGTCCCAGATCTTGTGAATGCGATATCTCGAGAACAATTCAACCAATCGACTTCAAACTTGGGAAGGTTCTTCACATCAGTTAGACGGCCATTGGTATTGATTTTCACTGAGGTACGTAATCCAAGATGGCTGCCATTGACCATTGGAAATGCTAGCCGTCCGTGCTTCCGTCCGTCCCACATCTTGTGAACGCGATATCTTGAGAACAATTTAACCAATCGACTTCAAACTTGAGAAGGTGCTTCAGATCAGTTAGACGGCCATTGGTATTGATTTTCACTGAGGTGCGTAATCCAAGATGGCCGCCATCGACCATATTGTATTCTGTCCGTCCCACATCTTGTGAACGCGATATCTCAAGAACAATTCGACCAATCGACTTCAAACTTGAAAAGGTGATTCACATCAGTTAGACGGCCAGTGGTATTGATTTTCACTGAAGTACGTAATCCAAGATGGCCGCCATCGACCATATTGGATTCTGTTCGTCCCACATCTTGTGAACGCGATATCTCAAGAACAATTCCACCAATCAACTTCAAGCTTGGGAATGTTCTTCACATCAGTCAGACGGCCATTGGTATTGATTTTCACTGAGGTACGTAATCCAAGATGGCTGCCATTGACCATATTGGATTCCATCCGTCCCAGATCTTGTGAACGCGATATCTCGAGAACAATTCAACCAATCGACTTCAAACTTGGGAAGGTTCTTCACATCAGTTAGACGGCCATTGGTATTGATTTTCACTGAGGTACGTAATCCAAGATGGCTGCCATTGACCATATTGGATTCTGTCCATCCCACATCTTGTGAACGCGATATCTCTACAACAGTTTGACCAATCCACTTCAAACTTGAAAATGTGCTTCACATCAATTAGATGGCCATTGGTTTTGATTTTCACCGAGATACGTAATCCAAGAGGGCTGCCATTGACGATATTGGATTCCATCCGTCTCGGATCTTGTGAACGTGATATCTCGACAACAATTTGACCAATCAACTTCAAACTCGAGACGGTGCTTCACATCAGTTAAACAGCGATTGGTATTGATTTTCATTGAGGTAGTATGTAATCCAAGATGGCTGCCATTGACAATCTTGGATTTCACTCACCCATATTGTACCCATCTGTGTTGTGAACGCGATATCTTGATCTATTCCACTCATCGATTTATAAACCTCACCATCCACAAATCCATATACAACTACAGACTTACATTCCAGTGTTGCACTACCCATTACTGCTTCCCAAACCTCCTCAAATTGTCTCAACAATTCCAGATGAACGCCTCTTTCCACATACACATATCAACTTTCCAAGTCATATTTAAGGAGATATTGGAAGCGTATATGCTGTATGCTCTCAAACAGGCTACTTGGCGGAGGACCTGCTAGCTACTCAGCTTCCGCTGAAAATCTGTTTTATAGAAATGGCCATCTCATTCAAACTGTGTGAAATTATGGTGAATACTATAATAATTAAATAAATATTCAATCCCTTAATATTCTTCAAAATTTTGGATTATATTTTGTTTGGTCTTATTAATTTGACCACCTTCTTAATAACTTTGGTCCACCTTCGTACTATTAAATTCGGTCACATATATTATATTTGACCACCTTTTCTAAATAAACGTGATCACATTATCTTATATATTTGATCATCTTTCTAAATAAATTTGATCTCCTTGCCCAATAAATTGATCATATTGGGTTAAAGGATGAGTGAGTGAGTAGAATTTAACGTCGCTTTCCAACAATATTTCGGCTGTATCGCAACGAACCAACTAAGCACCACTCAGCCAAGTTGTGTTCCTGCTACTTCAAAGAAGAAATCTACTTCAGAAGAAGCAGCATGGAACCATCCACCGTCCATCCACCCAATAAAACACCGAGGACAGCACACAAGACACAGACAGGACGCTTATATGGTGCAATGAAGACAAGTGATATTACAGTGCTAGACATCACATTATCAAGTTCCTGTTGCTTCTCAGCAAAATGCATTGAAGCAACAGGAACCCGTGCCCACCCAACCACCCGCATATTGGGTTAAAAATGAGAGTGGCGATAAAAATGCGAATCTGGCATTAGTATAGTCAAATTTACATGTACACTGAGACTGGCCTACATATTATGTTCTTGCTGTGTTCTGATGAAGTTTTATAGAAACAACGATGCTTCATGGGATATCTTTCTGTTCTTAAGCCACTGATTGGTCAATTTAAATTTTCAAACAGAAATCTGGGATTTCCATTGGCCTCTGGAGACGTTTGAAAGGAAATCCAACCAATCACAGAGATTCTGTCAAGTTTCATTGGCCTATTCCAGATTTCTTTGAATTTATAGGAAGTGAACAGATAATACTATATTGTTCTGTTTTCTGGCTGTTTCTTTGGTTCATTCAATCTCAGTAAACTCAGATATAATATCACGGCATATTATATCTTAATTCAGCCCTATATAAATCCCATGCGAATATGAAACTATATTTGTTAGCCAATCAAGTGGCTAGCTTGTTGAAATCACTCCCACAGTAATTACACACAGTAGCATGTGGACTAATATATAAACATTATCGGGAAACAGTATCCAAATATGGGACCATTTCTAGACGGTCTGCATGGTAAACAGTGAAGATCAAAGAGTTTACTCCCGTCGAAAAGTCTGGCTTTGTTAGGGGGTAGAAAATATCAAAAGATTGTGCCGCGCGAAGATGTTAAACTCTGTGAAGTAAATGCCAATCATTGTCAGAGAGAATAGTCAGAAATTGTCGTGATTTCGCACGAAGTTTTCATAGCGTTATGTCTAGGTGGTATTCCCCTGATTAACCATCTTGGTTTACCCAGATTGAGGTTCATTAAGTTTGAACAGCCTATTTTTTCAGAGTAGGAAATTTTACAAATTATTGAAACGTTTGACAGAGAGTAAATACTCTAACAATTCAATCACAGGAAGTGAATTTTCCTTTCTTAATATTAGGGAGGTTGACGAAATGCTTTCAAAGCATGCTGATAATCCATTATTTCTTCATTATTTTAAAGCTTTCAGGAGGGTGATCAAATGTATTAGAATGGCTGATTGAATTTTGTTCACAAAATTTGAAGTGATTGAATTATATTAGGGTGATTGAATTCTTTTCATGGATTCTGTTCTCGATGTACTTGTTCGAATAGAAAATATTGTACCACTAATGGATTTTTTTTGCTGAACATTTCTCGTTTATTAATGGCGGAATCTAGTTCAAACTCGGTAGAAATATTTATATCAAAAAAAAAATTATGCAGATAATGTACGCTGATTTTCAGGAAAAAAGGTTCATAATTCATAGCCTGTACGATCCAAACTTAGAGATCGTACTTTGATTTGAGTAGTTTTCGTTCAGTTCACGTTGAAACACATTTGATTCTGTGTGATTATGACCAAAATTATGTATTTACTTTTTAATTCACTCACCATTTATATTTATATCAGATTTATTAGGCCTCGCTCAATTTTATATATTAAAGAATGATTTATGGCTGTTGAAATTGTGTGGGAAATATCCTGACCATAGTGCAGGCTTGGCAGGTTATGGGGAATTGTAGAACATATCATAATCGTTGAATAGCTTTACAGTTTGGTTAACGGACTGTATTATAATTGTATTATAATAGTCTTTTGTTAGTACAAGCTTGATTTGTTTGCTTGTCAACAACTGGCGAGTCGTGAACAGTTGTTATGGCAACCCCAGAAAGAGCACCAGTCGAGTCACTGCAGATCTATTTTACGACTGTCTGCAGACATCAGGGGAGTCTTGAAAGGTTAATGCCTTTCCGGGAAATTTACTCAAATTGTTACACACTGCAAATCGGCCATGAAGTAGTCAAAGCAACATATTTATTTTGCGGTCTGAGCTGTTTGCATGATTCCTCGAGGAATAATTCAGGGTTACCAAGTATCAGGAGGAATAAAAGTGATCTATATTCGGATATATTGAAGTGAATCAATGTGAATATTTTTCATCATATAGAAAGATCTTTGATAGATTGACTATAGGAAGTGCAGCTTTCATTAAAATTTGCATTCTTTGAAAATTGACAGCCTTGACAGACAGCCTCTAATAATTCAATCACAGGAAGTGGAAGGCGTCCACAATAAAGTTGCGAGGCGACCAAATGTATTAGAACAGGAAGTTGACAAAATGGTCCAAAAATATATAGATAATCCATTATTTCTTCCAGATTTTAGCAAATTTATTGCAACCGACGGATTGAGTTTTGTCCCCAATATTGGGGGTGATTGAATTTTGATAGGGAGATCGAATTATTAAGGAATTTACCATAACTATTAATGTGCTTGATTTGTCAAACTGTAGACCGTAAATACTTGGTAATTGATACAATAACAGGAAGTGCATTTTCTCACCTCAAAATATATGTGGTGCTAAATTTATAGACACAAAAACAGAGCCCTTTCTACAGTGAAATGTGTGAATACTGACAGCAGGGTAAACCGACCAACCTTTTACTGACATTGTCTTGGGTCCCAATACTTACATTTGAAGTATTTTGTTCCTTGATAAACCAGAACCCTGTCAACTCGACATTATAATCTGGTCTCAAGCATGGTCGGTTTACACAGGTTCCTTGTAGTTTCCGCCTACATTTAGGAGGTAATCCGAGTGACTGATAAGAGTTTGAGGCAAAATTTGGAATTGTATTTTAATTGTTCGATCGAATTTATTGTACCAAATTGTGAAGAACTTTGAACACTGGGTGTTAACATCTGGGATGATAAACGATATTTCATTATACAGGTATAAACTTTTACTGAGACTGCGGTAATGTACATGTTTACCCATAAACCAACTCTGAATAATACATTTAAAATCACAGGGAATAAAATCTTGTTCCGCTGATAACCTTAGCATAATGCAGAAGCAAAACTTGTCACTTTGATAACTTGGAAAACACATTAGCCAGGATGGTCTCAAGATTTTATTTTTTCGTCATCATCAGACTCCTAGATTGATGATTATGAACAATTATATTTTGAGTTTATTCCAGCAGAACCACTAAATACTTTATGAAACTGTAAAACATCATAGATACTTGTAGCATAGTGATTTTCGTTCGCTGAAGACAAATATTGTTTTTAACACGTGCAATAACACTAACAGCAAAACCCTGTGGAAAGTTCGACATATGAACATATATATTCCAGAAATCTTGATATATTCTAATTTCATGACATTTGTATAACATATGGTATTAACACAGACGAAAATCAATGTGTGGCAATTTTCACCTCGTACTGTGCAATGACGAAATTGTTGGTAAATTTGCCAGAATCCTTTCCCGCATATACATGTGAATATCCGCTATCACTTGTTCAGTTTCACATTCTCGGCTAGCTGGGTTTTCCAAGAACTGTACTAATTAGCTGGTGGTGTGACTACAGACAATAGGAAATTTTCTGACCTTGACATGAATACACATATATGGAGGATATAACTAGGGAGAAAGTGTGTAACTTGGTGGAGAAGAATGGGTGGGGGATCACTTGAACAGAATTCTAGAAAATGAATGATAACTGTGGACATATGTTGTCTTGTCAAGGGTGTGAAGTGTGTGTATAGTGTTGGCAAGGGTGTGGAGTTGGACATGTGTGTTGTGTTGTCAAGGTTGTGAAGTGGGACATGAGTGTTGGCAAGGGTGTGAAGTTGGACATGTGTGTTGTGTTGACAAGGGTGTGAAGTTGGACATGTGTGTTGTGTTGTCAAGGGTGTGAAGTTGGACATGTGTGTTTTGTTGTCAAGGATGTGGATTGGGACGTGTGTTGTGTTGTCAAGGGTGTGAAGTGGGACGTGTGTTGTGTTGTCAAGGGTGTGGATTGGGACATGTGTGTTGTGTTGTCAATGGTGTGAAGTGGGACATGTGTGTTGTATTGTCAAGGGTGTAAAGTCCGATGTGTGTTGTGTTACAAGGGTGTGAAGTGGGACATTTGTGTTGTGTTTTCAAGGATGTGGAGTGGGACATGTGTGTTGTGTTATCAAGGGTGTGAAGTTGGATGTGTGTTGTGTTTTCAAGGATGTGGAGTGGGACATGTCTTGTGTTGTCAAGGGTGTTACAGGTAAGTGAGATGTGCATTGTGTTACCAAGATTGTGAAGTGGGACATGCCTGTGTGTTTTCAAGGGTGTGAAACGGGACATGTGTGTTGTGTTGTCAAGGGTGTGAAGTGGGACATGTGTCTTGTGTTGTTAAGGGTGTGAAATGGGATATGGGTGTTGTGTTATCAAGGGTGTGAAGTGGGACTTGTGTGTTGTGTTGTGGATTCATTCTGCAGCCATCCCTCTGACGAGAGCTTTTGATCTCCCTCATTTGGGCACACCCTCTGTTCGGCATGACAAAACATTTTCACAGTGGAGTTTTGAATGCAAGTAAAAGAAACTATTGAAAATCCCCAAAATACAGGCAAATTTGGTAAGTTTTGATTCAAATATGATGCTAAAGTGATGCGAATACATTCACAGTATGCTAAAATTCCGAATATTCGAATGGTAAAATGACATTCGAATATTCGAGATGACCCCTCAACATTGTGACGTGCACATGGTCTAGGGCACTGTCAAAATGGGTAGGAATATTCTTGCATTAATTTTCCATTACCCGATACACTAATAAATTATAATAACTAATGCTGCACAACATTGAAATTGGTTGAAAGTTACAGCATCATCATCCATCTTGAATTCGCTACAGAAATTCTTAGGTGATCCCGGACAGCGTGACCTCATTTTGATTCTGATTCTCCGCGTGGTTCAAGGTAGAAAACGAAAGTTACTTGTTTATGGCTTACTCCACTGTCACTCCTCAATGAAATTGAATTTTCCATCGCTTAAAATAAACAAAAAGGCTGTCAAAAGAATCCTGATACCTGTACTCATTACAGATACGAGCCTAGCATTTGTAATTTTCCGGATTTTTTTCGTATGCTGCACAAGGCAATGTTGTTGTCGTTGTTGTTCATAACTGGCAATCAATTTCGCCGATTAATTTCTCGAGAACACTGGCTGGGTTGACCATAATCACCCTTCATTGATATATTTTTCATTTGTGGTAATTAAATCAAATAACACAGGAAGCTATAATCATCTTGACCCACCAATGTCAGTCGACGGATTGACTGGGCATCAACTGGTGTTCCAGGCTTGCAAACGAATGTTTGAATACTATTCGAATAGTATTGCCGAAGCTTCGAATGACAATAGTCACCATTCGTTTCAGCTCTAGTGCAGAACGTATGCCAAGTTTGGTCACAATCCATCGGTATTGTCATCAGTTAGGTAATGTAGCAAGTAAGCAAGCCAAGCTTGGTCCCAGTAAATTATCTTTCAGTTTGTAGCAATCTGTGAACAAACAAACAAACAAACGGACAAAAGCCAGATACATATATATGTTATGATATGTTGTGGGTCTGAATACTGGAAAAATTACTCTGTTCTCACTCCACAGTAGACAGATGCATGTCAGCTCGTATTTCATGGTGTCTTCCTCTAGAATTTTGACTGCTTACTCGAGCTTGGTGAAAAATGCTCTCCAAAACACGGACTCTGCAGCCAAGACGCGATGATAAATCGTACCTAGAATAGATGGGCTGTCGTCAGTTTTTCAAGCTGCACATATTAACCGAATGGCTGGAATAGCTGACAAGATGCAAGGAGTGACGGAGAGCTTGGCATCGCTTCTTGTAGGTATTTCTCGATGGTCTGACATGGACTGCCTCGGAATATACTACTTCAACTTGCATGCTTATATCTTAGGAAACTTGAGATAGGATGTACAACTGCCAATTTATTTTTTTTTCTAAATTATTCCTGAAGTGTTTGGGAATGATGAAAGAGCTGCCTGAAATTGTTCACATGCTAACAAAGTGGATGATATGATTATAGATTGTTTTCGGTGATAAACGTTACATCATAACATTGCACATGTACCAGATTGTAGAGAGAAATTGAATCATTTGTGAGAAAAAAAACCCCTCACGGATAAATCGGTACATATACTCCATCATCGGAACTCATAATCTTGAAACTTGATAGTTTTACTGTTTTGTTCATACATGTTTGTAAATCAGGGGAATATCATCTAGACGTAACGCTATGAAAACTATTGCGCAATGTTTGCCGATATTCTACGAGATCCCATAATCAGCCAATAATGACAATTTCTGGTTTTTCTCTTAACAATGATTGACATTTAGTTCTCGGAGATTAACATCTTCGCACTGCACAATCTTTTGATATTTTCTACCCCCTAACAAAACCAGAATTTTCGGTGGGAGTGGACTCTTTGATCTTCACGGTTTACCACGCACATTGTCTGGAAGTGATGCCATATTTGGATACTGTTTCCCGATAATGATTATGTTTATTAGTCCACATGCTACCATGTGTAATTATCGTGGGCGTGATTTTGAAATTGTTTCACCAAGCTAGCCACCTGATTGGCTAACAAATGTAGTTTCATATTCGCACAGGATTTATATACTGCTGAATTCAGATATAATATTCCATGATATTATATGAGTTTACTGAGATTGGTTTGTAGATAAAATCCCTGTTGGGTAGATACTTCATGTAGGAGGCTATTGTCTGAGTCTTTGTGCAGCTGAAAAGGCTCAAGTCTAGACATATTGTTGGCTGCAGACTTGGTTATTGTATGCATTGTCTCGTGATCCTTACATGGAGGATGAACCCCTGTTGCCAGTCTCCGTTTTGAGGAGAGTGAAACTCTCGCTGTCTTCCCTCAATTATTCATCAGGAGAGCTATTGATCACTCTTCTCAAAAATACCAATGCAATGGAGAGTGACACTGGAGAAAGTGATGGCAGCTCTCGCAGATTTCATCAGCACGAGACTCGGAGTTGCATTGTGATCAATGACCCAGACTGCATTCATGCTGACCAATCAGTAACATGAAAGTAGTCGTGATCGCCAATATTAATATCCCCATATATTAACCACGGAAGGCAAATGTAGTTTGCTTCAGCTAAAGTACGCTTTACCTCTGCACTTTCATGAAAGTCTTTTGATATAAATTAACCATATATTTGTTCAGTTTCTATCAAGCCTGTAGCTTTAGCTGAGATATAGGAATCTAACTGTTGTCTGTGTATATCCCTGTCCAAGTTTTGGACTTCTCGGTCTCACCTCATTGAATATCCTGATCTAACCCCTGCAACCCCCCCCCCCCTCTTCCCCTCCCCTTTCTTTCCGGATCGCTCAAATATTCCAGGTACTTATATCCTGCTACATTTATTCAACCCATCCACTACCCTCGTCAGCATATCCCCACCTCCGGCCTGGGGCTCCAAGCCCCCATCCTCTGTCTTCTACAGTAAGCTTTGACCGACCCCATACCCTCATATATTTTGGAAGCTGTTATGGGCAATAAAGTATGAACAAAGCTAAAAATGACAATACACAGTGACCCAGACTGTCGGTGCCTGGAATCACCGAGGCATGATATCCAGCCCTATTCCAGCATTCCTGACATATTATATCATTGTCTACCTGCAATAACAAAGTGACATATAAGAGGCGTGTATGACACTTATAATTCATCTGCCTTCCTCATAAAATGATAAGACTATCACGCCTGTCTGGGAGAGGAAATTTTGGACGCGGGATCATGTCATGGAACAGGAAATTTGTGGATCGGATCGGGACGATTACAGATATTAGAGCTGAGAATGTAACGCCCAGGGAATTAGACTGTTACTTGAGAACTGTGTTAGAGTCAAGTACAATAAATATCCATAAATGGTTTGCTGTTCAGGAGAATCCAGTAAAAATGTCAGTTTGCTCGAGATAAGTTTGACGTACTGCCCTAATAAAGCTCTAAACTTGACCATCCTGTGGGCCAGTACAGGAACACAACATCCAGTGGGTCCAACTGTACACAGGAGAATTGTCCAGGTCTTTCTTGAGCACTGATCAAGTGTTGGGATATTTTGCACTGATCGGATTTTTTTGCATTTGTAGATTTCTCTCCCTTGGCCGAGCTCACCATCTCTTGAGGGTCCAGACCACTATTAAAATTTACATTGACGGCAATGTTAAAAGCTGCTAACGTAATTGCATCTCCCCGATTGATTAATTAAGTCTAGACTCCCATATTTCGGCAAGAAGTACCTCTATTCAAGTGCTACAACCGGACAGGCTTCTTGACGGGGGTCGCCCATCGAAATTTTGAGTTATGCGCGCTCGTACAAATTACGTCACAATTTTGGCTTTTTTCTCTGTTTTCAGAAAGCGGTGCACAGGCACCCAAATAGTCCCTCTTAGCAACTCCTTATTAGGCCTTGAGTTAAAATCAAACTCACAGCGGAACCAAACACATATCATACTCCAATCACCCACCACTGGCCTTCAATTATTCCTCGCAACAGAGACTGGAAAAAATATTGAAAACAGTTCACTTCTCTGGCAGAGGTTGCCTAAAGGGGTTAACGGATCGGCACTAATTTTAATAGTGGTCTGGTACCTTGAAGTTAGGTGGGAGGGGAGGTTCCAATAACTCGGTTAGCCTGAGATCCATCCAACCTGGTGTTGATGGCACCAGGGTGTTAGCCAGGGTATAAAATCTGCCTGTCCAATATCACATTTTGCTAGATTTGGACAGGGCTACTTCCCTGTTCTAACTATCTCTCCCATGTTAAATTTTCCAACTTTTGCCTGTCCAAATGTGGAATTGCCTGCCAAGTGGACAGGTGGACAGGTCCCTGGCTAACACCTCAGTTGATGTTGATGTGCCTCAATACTTGTTACAGCTTACATGTACCTAGCTTTCATGGTGTTCTCAAATTTGAATTCCCTGGAGCATGTTTTCACCTATATAATTGTTACAGCTTACATGTACCTAGCTTTCATGGTGTTCTCAAATTTGAATTCCCTGGAGCATGTCTTTTTGAGAAAAGGGGGGGGGGGGGCAGGATGTGTGGTAAAAATTAATTGGATGGTGTTGTGGCAGATGTACCAGGGGAAAACCCGTACCATGGACAGACACCTACCAAGGGCAGACACGTTCCAGCATGTTTACATGTATATCCCAAGCCAGGTCTTTCAACATGACAGCGATCACAAATGATAATGATTATTTCTAAATGATGTAGCCCATAGTGATAATTGGGCTCCTGTTTCTATCTTGATCTCTGTGAACTTGAGAATCTACTAAAAAGTTTGGGCAAACTTTATGTAAAGGAGAAAGGCCGAGTAACTGTACATTCGTGAAAAAGAATCGACGAGGCGCAAAGCGCCGAGTCGATTCTTTTTCACGAATGTACAGTTACGAGGTCTTTCTCCGACTTAAACGTTAGTCCAACGATAATGTATTTACTTCTTCGTCTTACACGAAGAATGAAATGAGCTATGTCAAACCGAACAAATTGCCATGATATAGGCCCAGGTAATTACATGTGTGGAACCATTCGAACAATAACTGCAAAGGGCCAAGTACGCACACTGTACCCGATTGACGGCGTCCTACATGATGGACAGTCCATCACATGGGAAGGAATTTACGCATACGCCTACCTGAGCTGCTGTTTATCTATTCAACACAGGAAAATCGTTCTCCGATGTCGTAGGCGATAAATAACTTACACAATGGCCGTATTATGTAACACATCATGGTTGTTTCAGGGCACACAACACATTTGCACACGAAACAAAACTTCCACAACCCGTTTGACTGTTCCGTAACTCTCATGTTATCGTTACAAAGATTTGTAACAAAAAAATATATGTAATTGATATATACGTGTCACAATCTACATTATGTGAAACGCATATGAAGCAAAACATGCAGACATACAAATTACATATCCATATGTCCATACATGTACGCATGATCTCATACCAGGCCCATAATTAACGGAATGTCTGACAGGAATTCACGTTTACCGGTACACATTTCACTTGCACCCACACATATACGTGCGGCAGAAAATTAATGTGTTACGATATACAGACGCGTCATATTTTGACTGCTTAGTCTGCAGTCAATGTCCAGCAGGCGACAACCAAAGATTAGACCTATATTTGAGGCAGTCGGTGTTTTAATGTATGTATATCAGAAGGCAGAAAGTGTAACGCTCACAAAAAGAAATCGTGACCGAAATCAGAGAAACTACAGTTCGCGACTGGACGACTCTTTCGATACCCACGTGTCACAATAAACGTTAAATTAAATAAATAGAACACTTATCGGACTGCTATTCGGAGTTAAAGGTTTATGCCATTCCTACATGTATATGCAATTTGCACATTTATTACATTGTAGTCGGCATGGTATCTTTCTGGGTTGTGTTTTCTTCGCTCGTCTACTGAACATTACTTAATTCCACCTGTTAGTTCCAGGTGAATTAAATAAGTCCAATTCGCTTGTTGCGGTGCTGTTTGTCATTTGTACATTTCAGGAGACCGACATCGAATATATTGCCCCATTTACTAGTCGTTCGTGTCTTCTTACATGCTTTAACTGACGGACGCATTTCTTTCCAGAAAAAGAATGTACACTTGCTGTACATTCGTGAAAAATAATGTACACTTTTGAAAATAGAGTGACGTCACAACTAGCGTTTAAATAATTATAACCAGTTATAGGTTTGGATTCATGCAGTGTTTCATTGTGAGAATCCATGTACATTCCTGTAATCCATCTGCATTCCCAAATCAATCTGAATTCCCATAATCCATCTGAATTCCCAGAATCTATCTACATTCCCGTAATCCATCTGGATTCCCATAATCCATCTGAATTCCCAAAATCCATCTGGATTCCCATAATCCATCTGGATTTCTGTATAAATATCTGATTTTGAATTCATTTTGGGTTGCTCTGATTTCTTTCAGCATTGCCTTAAGCATCGTTTCTCTGAGTTATCCAGAAATGGAAACCAGGTAACTTGATCATCGGGAATTGCGAACTAATCTATAAGTATAGGCATGAAATAAAGTGTCTGAGAACAGTGACGGACATCCTAGAAATAACACGGTGAACAAACACTGGTATTAATTTGACCGTCTGCCCAGACATGATCGACGCGTCTGAAACTGTCCAAGTGGTTCTTTGATGGACATTGATGGCCGTGGAGGGTCAGTTGACCTTGTCGCGCTCTCTAGTTGGACAAGATGAGGCGCGATCTCGCTACCTGGTCCGACAGAGGAGAAAATTGCTCGTCTAGACCGAAAACTTTGATGTTCGGGCAAAAATATTTTAATAGCGGCCGCAGCAGCCGACTAAGGAGTGATTAGAGTGATCAATAATGCGGGGATGTCGACCACGCGCGAGTTCCTCCGGGGCTTTCAGCTCCATCCGAGATGATAGCTGTTAATTTTTATCGCTCTTCTTGTCAGATTGGGAAAAGAAAACCGTAGCATTCGGATAATTCTGATTAAGTTCAGCACATCATACGTTGGCCTGCGTTGTCGTACTGAAAGAACCTCTCCGTCTGTTTCCATATACGGTGATATCAAGCCGGAGGAGACTGATATAAGAGGTATTTTTTTCTTTATCTGGCAAGTTTTATGACAACCAGACTATGGCGGAATGACTTGGCGAGGATGATTTCCGCTAGACGTAATAATGCACTGTCTGACATGATGGTCTGCCAATATCCAGTATTACATTTAGATAATTATATGTAACATTGGTGATTGAATTTTTAAAAATCTGTCTGTTATTCCCCAGTAATCCCTCTAATAATTCAATCCCCCTATCAAAATTCAATCACCCCCAATTTTAGGGACATACTTCAATCGGCTGTTCTAATAAATTTGATCACCCTCTAAAATCATTGATATATAATGAAGAAAGAATGGATTATGGTATCAGCGTAATTTTCAACCATAATTTTCCTGTTCGGATACATGTGAGTTGACTTTCTAGTGTATGCAGCAATATATAAACAGTATTGTGGACTGTAGATTTTCAATATATTGCATACAGCCTCGTCATAAAATAAAGGCTTTTTTGGGGCTGAATTTGACCGGGCAATTGCGTGGAGGAGTTGGTGCAAGGCCATGCACTTGAAGTTGATGCACAATTATGTTGTGGTTTTAAGATATCATTTTTTTGCAGGAGAAATGAAATTGTAGGAATGCCACATTTATTAGAAGGAATCCTTGATGTGGGGTCGTAAATTCTGGGTATTAAACCAGACAAGATCTTTGGAGAGACCAAATATTTGACGGAATTCCTATAAACGCAGGAATTGGGGATAATTAATAGAGGATCTCTTCTTTCTCTCATGTCTCTGTTTGATGTTTAATGTCTGACTGCGTGTAGATTTGATCATAATTAAATGACAAAATATTAATTGCTTAGAACTTTTCATGGCTGATTGTGCCTGTCAGATTACTGTTGGCATATCCAGTGTACTTTGTGCGTCCAACACTGGAAAAGGATACAATCATATAGACTCTTTCGCCATTTCATTTTTTTGCAACTGCGCAGCGTGTGCGCAGCTTTTCGTGAACTTCCTGTTTGTACCAAGTCGGAAGTTTTTAACGTTAGAGAGATAGGCCGAGTGTTGGAAAACAGTTGATATTTTGTGCAACTGTACGTAAAATCATTAAAAAATCTCATGGACTACCGCCAGATAGGCGAAAGAACGGCTCCGGATATTTATTCACCCTGAACACAATTTAGTTCCACAGAAAAAGTACTTTTCCCGAGATATGACCCACTTTCAACCTGGCCAGGATGCGGCCGTTGGTACAAGTGACCTTTCGTGACCTCGCCTTGTGCGCATGCCCAGTTACCCTAGATTTGTAATGGCGATCTCGGCTATTTCCTTGGGACCGATACTTGTGTAAATGTTGATACCTTCACCCCTTCCCACGTACACCTCTTTCACCTCTCTCGCTCCCATCTCTTTCACCTCCTCCCAAATGTCTAACATCATGTCTATTGAAAGTTTTTCTGTTTAACATATATCTCCTGTTCAAAACTAGCATTTGTTCCTGATTCTGAGTTGTGTGTCAGAAGCATACATATTGAATCAAGAGTTGAAATGCTAAAAAACAAAAATCCTGTCTCGGGTGACAGGTATGAACGAGTTCTACCTGTCTCCTCCCAGCAGTAGCCCTGAATGCGCTAATAATACAAAATAATGAATTTGTGTTTTGTAATGATGCAAAAATCTTCCAGTACATGAAGGTCTGGTTCGTTCAAATTTTTTCTACTTAATGATGCAATAATTAATCTGTTGGCAGATTTCTGCATTCAGTGTGAAGTTTTTTGAGACAAAATGAGATTAATCTTGAAAAAGTATCTGTCAGAGACGGGTGGACAGGTGGTACCTCAGTTCTTGTAATTATTCAGATGGCTAAAAATGCTGTTAAAAAAATAAGAAGAAAGAGGGTAAGTTTGACCACTGGTAGAGAAATTTTAAAAGTCACAACATGGCTTGCTTAGCTCCAATTACATACACCTTAGGCTTAGTAGCTGAACAGTTTGTGAAACTTGGTACCTGTAATGAAGAAGTGTACAGATATCTCAGGATATCTATAGAAATTTAAAACAGAGTAATCAAAATGTTTTCATGTTGTGGTGCCAAAAAATGTATTGATCGACAGTAATTTGTTGATGATATTCTTGAAAATTGGCCATCTGATGTACTTAAGGCCATCATTATGGAGAGGCATATGTGTTCCTGTGGACACCTTGTCTCCACAGTTTGATTATTATGCCCCCCCTCTAACTTTATGCCCCCCCCCTCTAACTAGAGGGGGGGCATATAGCGATCGCTTTGTCCGTCCGTCTGTCCGTCCGAATTTCTTGTCCGCGCGATATCTCGGTTAATAATTGATGGACAGGATTGAAACTTGCATGGAATGTGGCCAGTGGCTCATAGTTGTGCAGCGTAGAGTTTTTTCCGAGTTCCGGTATCATTTTCAAGAGTTATGGCCCTTTTTCTGAAATCTCTGTGAATGGGACTTGTCCGGGCTGGATCTTGGTTAATATTGTATGAACAAGTATGAAATTTGCATGACATGTGGTCAGTGCCCCACAGTTGTGCAGCGTAAAGTTTCTCCCCATTCCGCCTATATTTTCAAGAGTTATGGCCCTTTGTTCCTGAAATCTCCGTGAATTGGGACTTGTCCGGGCTGGATCTTGGTTAATATTGTATGGACAATTATGAAATTTGCAGGGTATGTGGTCAGTGCCCTGTAGTTGTGCAGCGTGAAGTTTCTTCGCGTTTCGCATATATTTTCAAGAGTTATGGCCCTTTGTTCATCAAGTCTTTGTGAATTGGGACTTGTCCAGGCTGGATCTCGGTTAATATTGTATGGACAAGTATTGAATTTGCAGGATATGTGGTGAGTGCCCTGTAGTTGTGCAGTGTGAAGTTTCGCGTATATTTCAAGAGTTATGGCCCTTTGTTCTTGAAATCTTTGTGAATTGGGACTTGTCCGGGCTGGATCTCGGTTAATATTGTATGGACAATTATGGAATTTGCATGATATGTGGTCAGTACCCCATAGTTGTGCAGCGTGAAGTTTCTCTGCTTTCGGTTATATTTTCAAGAGTTATGGCCTTTTGTTCATCAAACCTAAATGAATGGGATATATTTATTTGTCCAAAGCACATTCCAAAGTAGATCACATAGGTCCTGAAGTATGAAATTGCCCCCAAAAGAGTGAATTGGATGCAAAATTCAAAGTTCACGATCGCTTCATAATTTCACCACAATATACTCCCAAGGAATGTAGGTCTCATAACCAGGTCACATTTTTGAATTTGGCGAAAGTCCCGGGTGGAATATGTACATGTATTATGCGAAGCATGCCGAAAAAAGTGACTGAAACAGAATTTTTATAATTAGCCAAATTAGGCCTCCACAGACCAATACAAAACAGAACAATGGTGAAGCAGTGTCGGATTAAAGCGGAAGGGGGGGGCATACAATTGAGCAATCGCTGATTGCTTCCTTGCTGCGTTGCTTATTCCAATTTAATGTTTATATAAGTGATTGTATAGTGATACATGTAGTGTTGACATTGGTATATATAGCTGTGTTGAAGGAAGCAATTACATGTAGACTTCATGAAAAATGTCAAGAAATGGTCAAATTCAAATTAGCAAACCATTGTACCAATGATGCAGGCTGCACTCGCTGCAAATTGCACTTAGAAAATGATAGCAGACTAGTCTGCTAATGACACCTTGGGCTGTGAAAGAGACTGCAGACAAGAGAGCTGGGTCAGTGCATCCCAAGCCTACATATCATATCCTTTCCTCGTTTGTGTGCAGAAAGATAATAATTTGGAGGGAAAACATAAATATAAGAACATGTAAGCTCAGGTGTTGTGTATTCATCACTTCTGTCAATGTACCCTCCAACATTCTCCTTGCTCGCTGGCACTCAAGTGCTGCTTGTCGACGGCCTCTAAACTGCATGGCTAAAATTACACCCCTGATTCTGGGCTTCCAAGAGAGAATGGAAGCTGTGGTAAGAAAAGAATTTCCAGGATTGATGGGCTGGCGTTGGGGACAAGACAGCTTGCGGAGAGCTGGGGGAAAAAATCAAGGAAGACAATTTGATTGGTGTAAATTCCAGGACACTCTTCGACGTGTAGAGTATCAGATGTCAGTAATGGGATGGGTATATAACGTGAACAAATAGGGTGAAATAATATCCAGATGGGATTATGTATTGAGATGCAATCAGATCAGATTGATAAACGAGGAGGATTCAATGTAACTTTGCAGAAACCGACTCTGAATTTGATTGGCTGCTTGTTCTTCCAATTTTCTCCATAATCCAATGAAAATGACAAATTTCTTTTCAAATTTTAATGGCAGATTCCCACATCAGTCATTGGACAATGCTGTCTTGTCCCGGTGTCGGCGACACTGGTAGACAGTACCTGGGCCACCGTGAGCTTTGGGTTGTTCTCATGATCTCTCCCCTATGTTTATAACCTGAACGGAAGCGGGTTTTCCAACTTTTGATAAGGGGTGTAAATATAATAATATGGATAAAATATTCCCACCATTTCAAGAAAGGACTCTGAGTGGGGAATTTCTTATTTCATTGTTAGGTTGTCGAATTCAAATTGAAAGAATTATGAATGGCTACCGTCAGGGGGGACACGTCTCTCTATTGTGTACTTCACACAAAAAGAATTCACCATTCAACCAATTACAACCCATTTCAAGACTACATGTATGTTGCTCTGTAGCACCAAGATTGGCCAGACACGACTATCGTAAGTTAGTCAAGCCATAAAAACAGTTAACCCAGAGCTGAAGGGTTTTCAGATGCGCAGCTTCTTGACAGGTACATTTGTTTAACATTTCAACCCCTGCACATGTGGCACATTCTCAACTGAACACCGGGAAACAGCTACGTATAAGACTTGATTAGCTCTGGACTTATTTTCACTTCATCTCGTTCAATTATTAGAACAAATTCAGTTTTACTCTAGAAGATTTCCGATCAGTCTCCCGGAAAATAGAAATGTATTGGAGAGTGGTACTGGGGAGAGTGATCAAAAACCCAGATGAGTGATAAACAGCTCTCCTGGCTTTTACATACACGACAGACTGCCTGTCACCGATGCACTAGCTCTTTTGGAATATTCGGTGCTCAGTAGGTCAATAAAACAATATAAAAGATATTGAAAATATTTTATTTTTAAATAAATGCCAAAAAACAAAAAGACTTCATTCAAGTCATAAGTACTCCAAATTTGAACCCTGAACTCAGTACTAATGTATTTCTCATGAATATATCCAGCCCTGAAGAATTTGGATATCTTCTTCGGTT
The DNA here is from genome assembly GCA_036873755.1 of Hanleya hanleyi. Taxonomy (NCBI): domain Eukaryota; kingdom Metazoa; phylum Mollusca; class Polyplacophora; order Lepidopleurida; family Hanleyidae; genus Hanleya; species Hanleya hanleyi. The sequence continues at coordinate 93,263 of JAVTVY010030096.1, read as the reverse complement.
TTCGCACGAAGGGAAACAACTCAGTGCCATTCTAATCATTGTACATGTAGCTATAAATAGCACAGTTTTCTGTTGGTCGTCTCGCCTCGACGGTTAACCATTGATGTACTTTTTAAGTTGAATAAAGAGTAAGCATTGCGAATGTGAAAAAATCGTAGTGGATAAAAGTTGAATTAAATAACTACATCCGTCCCGTGTTGATTTCACTCTTGTGAAACCCCTTTCCTTACACCTGTCTGTTTTAATGGTCAAATTGAAGATGAGTGGTTTATTCATAAAATGTTCATATTATTCTTCTGTAGTATGATATGAATATGAGAGCTGGTGACAGACTTATTCTATGGTTGCTCGAATTGGCATCTGGTTTTACTTTGTGTAGATGTGGGTGATTTAAAGAAAAACAAAGAAAATATTTGTAAATTATTTGACAAGTACAAAATTACGCATTCAAATTAATTTTGATTTATCGTCGACATTCGGGGGCCGCATGTCGAGAGCCTCGGGAGTTGCACCAATCCAATTGTCGTATAAAAATAGATCATGACGTTGTGTCTGCTGACTGATTTCGGAAGCCCGAGACTTGTTCGCTTACATGCATGCTTTCTGTTAGTGCTGCCACCACACAAGCCGCTATAGTCCATGTCCGGGTTTTCCTTTTTCCTTCCACTGCCTGACATTGTCGAGTGGGGGCCTCCAGCCATGGTCTGACCAACCGCCCGTCACAGTAGCTTGTCATGTAAGTACATTCTTGGCTCCTCCGAGGCCTAATTCCTAACCCCCGTCGGTTCGTTACAGGTGATTCGGACCTACAGGTGAGAACGCACCTCTGGAGGCCTGTCCGTTGTCGTCGCTAAGATTACCTGTACCTGGCCTACTTGCACAAAGCGGGAACTCGATCCCACCGCCACATAACATGGCCGACCACGTGTCCCTTAACTTCTTTATGCAGTGAGCACTGCATGCATATAGTATTTCCCTCCCATTTCTATTCGGTCTGTTGAGTAGGCTATATACATGTAGATGTAGCTGTCTATGCTGAGAAGTTTCCCACAGTAAATGCCCAGTCTGTCTGGGATCAATAATATTGTCCTGAGACTTGACCTTAATTCACCGGCTGCTCCATATTTGACCAGTACCATGAACTTTATTGAGGTCAGAGAACCAGTATTTCAGTATTTATTTATCCCCTCTGTGTTGTATCCATGGGTATGGATTTAGACAAGTCTGTATGTAGATCATGGAGTGAGACCCAGTGCTCAGTCCCTGTGGATTTAGGCCTACTGTCCAGTCGGCCTTGACCAGTGGCCCTGGCTATTATTACTGGTCCAGCCAGCCTGTTTATAAACTGTTAAGTGAGAGAAGGACTGTTATTACAGCAGGATGTCTGGCTCTTCGCCTGGCCTGAGGGTTTGGCCCTGCTGTCTGTGACCTGAAATAACCTCTTTAGCCGGTGCTAATAGCCATTCTGGAGAAGTGAGGTGATGCTGACTGGAGTTAAGCTATGCCAGACAGACAGTCACAGAAGAACATGCGGCTGATGACTGGCTGAGCCGACCATGCGCACTGATACAGCACAGCCCGGCTACTTACTCATTGACTGACTGGTGGAAGGAGCATGTGCTCTGTTAGCTCCCGTAACCTGGCGAGGTGAACCAGACAGCCCTTGTTCCGACTACAGTCTGGCCAACCAGTCGACAACAGACTGTGGATACCCTTTATTAATCTACCACGGATTTAAGGAGGATATTAGACAGTGAATTGTTCGCGAGGAGACCTCACTCGTACATGTTACATGTACGCGGCTCTCTTGTCCCAAAATCTTTACCCGCGCGGCGCCGCCTGCAAAATTCACAACCATGGCAGACTGATGAGTTTGTGCTTGACGCAGCCAGGTTACACAAGGTGTTCAGGTAGGTTTTCCTATTGTCAGTTTTCATTTCCTGTGGGTGGGTCGAGTCTCAACTCGGCAGTTGCCAGCCATGAGTGACAGCTTTCTCTTGCTCTACATGTACATGTATAGTGCCCTTTTAAACTCCCATGGCCGGTAGCTATAAAGCTGTGAGAGGCGTTGAGCTAATCTAAAGCTTCCATGTCAGCCAGTCGTCTGTGCTGTAATAACATGTCCTCAGCTAGCCTGTTTGCTATGCTGTAACATATAACACTGCGACTGCATTGTTGTAGGCTAGACTCCATCATTGCCAGTCAGTCAGCATGTAATAAGTAATAAGGCCAGACAGACAGCCATGTTTGGCCATCCACACTTATATTGGCCATGTTTAGCCGTCTTATATTCTTATCAGCCAGCAATAACCACTGTTCCCGCCGCCACCCCTTAACCTTTTTCAAATTTATTCTCCATTCAGGTCTATAGTTTATATGTTAAGTAAATCCTACACTCGAGAAACAAACTAAACCAACTTGATGTGTTCCACGGCTATCTTGTATAACTGGTCTCGAGTTGAACAGTTCAAAATGTGAATTTTTTTATTGTTCTGACTCGGGCTGATCTACGTGTATTTGAACACGATAACACGGCGGACCTCTTTCAATACATGTTTACATGTAGTTCTATATTTTGTGAACAGACAGGTTTAGTTAGATTGTTTTTCCTGCCTTGTGTAAAACGAACGCCTACAAATTACCTGCCTACGCAAATGTGTAATGGGGACACTTTGAGGACCCAGTGATGAAATTCAATCCACACATATTTTTAGGAGCATCTTATTTTTTTTACTCCTTCGACGATTTAAATTTGATGCGCAATTAATGCCAAGTATCAGATTATATGTAAACTCATGTAAATGTAGTCCCGTCGCATTTTACACCACCGTTTTGGAGTTTCACTACTGTATTGAGGGTTGTGTTGAAAGTATGCAGACAATTTATTTGAGGTTTTCGGTTTTGTCAAATGAAGTGAGTACTGGTATGGTCGGTCAGAAGTGACATAATGTGGTCAAAATTCAAATCGAGATTTTGGAATGTATGCTCTCTGGACCCAGGATGTACAGGTTTTCGAATACATGTAATTTGACAGGTTATGTATCGTGCACCTAGCTGATACTTGTGCCTTATCTGAGGTATTTATCTAGGTGAGTGCAAACATCCGGAGCAACTCAGAACCATTCAGTGTATATATATTTGCACGTAAAATATTTCAGGATCATCCATGATGAACAATTTGTCTAGCTCTCGGTATACAATTACATGTACATGTATTTCCTAAATTCCATCCACTATCTTTATGTAACTTTTCACCCTGAGATGAAGATTCAGAAATTGCTCTATACCGTAGTGAACCACATTTTATAATGAGAAACAAAGTGTACGGTATGGCCAGGTGTGGTCGAGTATATATGTGAACAACACCATGTAACGAACGTCAACGATGTAGCATCACGAATAGAACAAAACGATGGAATCCGATTTTTCAATCGCTGGACTTTATACGGGCTGTTCCGAACTTTATATAAATGTATAAACTTCGGAACATGGTAGGAAAATCAATTCCTGGAAAGTCTAAGGCGCAGAAAGAGTTTGTGCAAATCGAACAATGAATGTCGGTATGACCCAGTTGGGGCGATGATGTCATGGCGTCTGTAGGTCTGGAATGCCGGCGGCCCTCGATCTCTCCAATCTCCTGTAGAGTAGGAAGGTGAGGCAAAATAACAAGTTTTGCAGTTGCTCACTCGTCGCCTTTGAGCTTCAGCCTTTTACCTATGTTCATGGTCTGATACGTGTACATAAAATTTCTAACATTCCAAATTGCGGAAATGTGCCGCATTGTAACTTCATTTTCTCAAACAGGATATACATGTACTTTCGTCGTCATAGCTTGCTTACTCCACCATATTGATGTTTTGAAACGTCTGACTCATTCTATGTAAGCAGCATGTTATCTTGCCATTTTTATTTTTTTTTCAATTGTAGAATTTCATTGTTTTCAAGTTCATGCATGCAGCGACATAAAACTTGGCAATTTTTCTCCATTGGCGATAAATGCATACAGGTATTTAAGTAGTATGCCGGACTGAATGGATGACTGTTTGATTCGTCACACATTGTTTTCCGGTAATCGTGCTGATGCTGTACTTACCTGTCATCTAACTGCTGAAGTTCACCGTCTAGATCGATGTAAGTGAAAACCTGTCTTAGCCAGATATTGTAATCACCTCTGAATACCAACATTTGTTATGGTACATGTACCATTGTTTCACCCTCAGTTTCTCTGTTTTTTAACTGGAATGCTGTCTGATCAGGACTCTTGCCTATAGCAGGACACGGACTGGACCAGAACATTTTGTAGACATGAACACTGTGTAGACAAGAACACTGTGTAGACAAGAATACTGTGTAGACAAGAACACTGTAGACAAGAATACTGTGTAGACCCGAACACTGTAGACAAGAACACTGTGTAGACCCGAACACTGTAGACAAGAATACTGTGTAGACAAGAACACTGTAGACAAGAATACTGTGTAGACCCGAACACTGTAGACAAGAACACTGTGCAGACAAGAACACTGTGGACAAGAATACTGTGTAGACAAGAACACTGTGGACAAGAATACTGTGTAGACAAGAACATTATAGGAAAGAACACTGTGTAGACAAGAACACTGTGTAGACAAGAACACTGTGTAGACAAGAATACTGTGTAGACAAGAACACTGTGTAGACAAGAACACTGTGTAGACAAGAACATTATAGGAAAGAACACTGTAGACAAGAATACTGTGTAGACAAGAACACTGTGTAGACAAGAATACTGTGTAGACAAGAACACTGTAGACAAGAACACTGTGTAGACAAGAACATTATAGGAAAGAGCACTGTGTAGACAAGAACATTATAGACAAGAACATTATAGACAAGAACACTGTGTAGACAAGAACATTATAGACAAGAACACTGTGAAGACATGGCACTTGTAGATAAGAACACTGTAGACAAGAACACTGTGTGGACAAGAATACTGTGTAGACAATAACCCTATAGACAATAATACTGTGTAGACAAGAATATTGTGTAGACAAGAACACTGTAGACAAAACACTGTAGACAAGAACACTGTGTAGACAAGAATATTGTGTAGACAAGAACACTGTAGACAAAACACTGTAGACAAGAACACTGTGTAGACAAGAATACTGTAGACAAGAACACTCTGTAGACAAGAATACTCTGTAAACATGAACACTGCATTGAGAAGAACACTGTAAAGAAGAACACTGTGTAGACAAGAACACTGTAAAGAAGAACACTGTGTAGACAAGAATACTGTGTAGACCCGATCACTGTAGACAAGAACACTGTGTAGACAAGAACACTGTAGACAAGAACACTGTGTAGACAAGAATGCTGTGTAGACAAGAACACTGTAGATAAGAACACTGTGTAGACAAGAACACTATAGACAAGAATACTGTGTAGACAAGAACACTGTAGATAAGAACACTGTAGACAAGAACACTGTAGATAAGAACACTGTGTAGACAAGAACACTATAGACAAGAATACTGTGTAGACAAGAACACTGTAGACAAGAACACTGTAGATAAGAACACTGTAGACAAGAATACTGTGTAGACAAGAACACTGTGTAGACAAGAACACTGTAGACAAGAACACTGTAGACAAGAACACTGTAGACAAGAACACTGTGGACAAGAACACTCTGTAGACAGAACTCTGTAGACAAGAACACTGCAGACAAGAACACTGTGTACACTGTAGACAAGAACACTGTAGACAAGAACACTGTGGACAAGAACACTGTGTAGACAAGAACACTGTGGACAAGAACACTGTGTAGACAAGAACACTGTGGACAAGAACACTGCAGACAAGAACACTGTGTAGACAAGAACACTGTGGACAAGAACACTGCAGACAAGAACACTGTGGACAAGAACACTGTGTAGACAAGAACACTGTGGACAAGAACACTGCAGACAAGAACACTGTGGACAAGAACACTGTGTAGACAAGAACACTGTGGACAAGAACACTGCAGACAAGAACACTGTGTAGACAAGAATGCTGTCTGGACCAGAATTGTTCAGGATAGAACATTGTCAAGATCAGATTAGCTACACTGGGACGAGACGAGAACAGTAACTATTTTCATACCGATAGGGACACATACCAAAAAAATTGTGGCTTTTTGTATTATCTTGCTCACTTCATCAGCAATGTAAAGCCTAACACCTGTTGATTTTGCAATGATAAGTATTTAGGTGAAATGAGACCAGCATAAAAAGTTGAATGTTACACAATACACCTGTCTAGACCCCGTGTATATCTAAAATCAGGTGATAATATCTGGTCGTAGGTGTCTGGGACATGCTTACATGTAAGTTGCATTAGCGATCAACCTAGAGGTTTTCTTGCACACTATATGTTGCAGACCATATTTGTATTCTGCATGTCTTAGTTGTAGAAAATTCTCTGCAGCCAATAGAAAAGGTACTTGACAAGATCTGTATCGCACAGATTAAAATTGTGTGGCATTTACCCTGTCACTCTGTCCAATCGCTGTAAAGCGTGATAGCCATTGAACTCTGACCTCAGGATGATAACCAATCATAAATTAGTGGAATATTCAGGCGTGGTTTTAGCAGGCATGGCCTGACCTGTGTTGAGAAGTCAATGCAGGCGATCAGACTTTTGCAGTGGTTAATATACCAGTGAAGGCTAAAAGCATTGTTTGCAGTGTAGTTTTCTTGTGCTTTTCGTCTGGAAATCAGTTTGTGGTTCGTCAGTAAAAAATTGAGAAGCAGGACACGTTGAGAGCTGCAGTAAACAAACGTTACACATTCTTCTTCCAAAACAATCTTATAAACTGATGTCTCATTGATCGGATTACATGGAGTTGTATGTCACTCAAATCCAGCAGTAGATGCAATTAATTAACCCCGAAACCTTACATGTTATGTATAGTTGCATTAACGATCAAACTACATGGTTTCCTTAATGAGACCCCTGCGTGTGCTGTCCATATTGACTTTGTGAAGCAATCAAGCATGTAAAATAACCTCTGATTGTCTGCGGGTAAATTTGTAGCATTTTCAGACAGATTTTAATATTTACATTTCTCGGATCGTGGTGCCATTCGTTTCAGTTTAAATGGTACAGTTAACACATGTGATGTAAGTCCCTGGTGTACAACATATATGTAGTTTATGGATGTTCTATTGGCCCACTCCTATACAATAAGCTGAAGTAAATTCTGGCTCCCGTAACATGAGAATGGTGCTTATGTATGTAGGAGTGTGACAACTTCCTGGGCGTTTTTTTAAACACAAAATTGTTCTCCCTTGAAAATGCTATGTAGGACATGTGTGCGAAACAGTTCCATTTTGGCTGAAATAGAAATCGGACTCTTGTCACATTCTGCAATAGTCTACTGATGTGGAGCAGTTCCCGCTTTTTTTGTTGTTGAGGGTCTAAGAGGCCAGTCCACGTGCTCCCTGGCTTCCAGAGTGTTCTCTCAGAGTTCTGTGTGTTACAGTAGGTTTGGCGGGAGTGCGATGGATGGGGTCGTAACAATAGATCATCCAGGGGCAGTGTAATAATGGATAACAGGTCACACACTTGGCTGTCCTGTCCCCCAAGGCCACCCACAAGAATATTTTAGTTTCCAGTAAGGCCATTGTCACTTGATTGGTTGTTTAGCATGACCTTGATTTTTTAAATACACATGCTAGATGCTGTAATTATTTATTATTAATTATTAAATTGCAAACAAATTGTATATGAATATGAAGAAAATGAGTAAGTTTTACTCACGAAAATGTAAATTCCTCGTGTATTTTAATTATTTACCCTCAAAATTATAGATGAGGGCTGGTCATGCTAAACATTCAATCAAGTGACAATGGCCTAACCAACTTTAGAAAATTTGGGTAGGTAGGTAGGCAGGAATTTTAATTTTTTTATTTCTTTTATTTTATTTTTATTTCTTTTATTTTATTTTTATTTATATTTTCCAATGGATTTTTGACCTTTTTGTATAGTATTTCATGGAGTACTGCTGACAAACATGAAAATTAAGAAAAATTGTCAACCCAAACTTCTTCTCTTTTTTTTGACTGCAAAATATATGGGTTGGTAGGGTGGGTTACTGGAAACAGAAATATTATTTGGGATAGCCCAACTGAGGACACCAGGCAATAAAATAGCATACACAGAGATAAGATTCAGGATGTGACTAACTCAGGTGGCCAAACAGTTGGCTTTATGGACATGTAGGTCAGCAGGACTATATTAGTTCTCAGGGGAGATTGGACTGGGGAGAAAGCTGTCAGTGATGGTCAGAGCTGTCCTCCCCCACATGGCTCCTCTACCAGGCACAATAACTGTAGCTCCCCCATAGAGTGAGAGTGTGTTAATAGGGCAACGGTTTTATTACAGCCTCTATAGTTTATGTAGAATTGTTTGAGTACCCCCTTTAACCCGGTAACAGGGACACAGTGACTATTTTCAGATTTGCTTATACTGACCAACCTATTCAGTGTTATCATTGGGGCTCTCTTGTGGGGGCCGCATGCACCTATGTAGGGGATTATGATAAGATGGGCGGTGATCTTTACCTGTTTCTGGGGGTCCCAATGTCTTGTATGACGGATTTCAGTGAAACTTCACAACTATAGACTGTATGCAGATGGATATTATATAATAGAGAACACACTGGTCTACATGTAAGTTCTCTTGAGATTCATCGAACTGGATTCGAAGGTTACATTATGAATTACCGGCTGAATCTCTATAGCTAACAGCCATTATGAGCTGCACTTATATGGTCAGTGTTTGTATGGGTCCTGGAAAGTCCTGAAATTTGATATTTAATCCTTGGCCTGGAAGTCCTGGAAAACAGGAAATTGAGTATAGTCCTGGAAAATTGCCATGACAAAAAATAAAGCTTCAGTAAACTTATGCTCTATTTTTGGAAAAGCAAATGTTTTTATCATTGAGGAGTTGAGCTAATTATAGCTCACCATTTGTCTTCTATATGAAGGTAGCTGTATAGTCTTTCAATAAATGATGACTTTGAAGTACTTGACATGACTCAAGAGATGGGATACCGCGATCATGAAATTCCTCGATATGTTCCTGGAAATTGCACGGATTTTCAAATGGCCAACCAACCAAATATTATCATGGTTTTATATTTCCCTATTTCGGGCACAACCTGTGTTAGGTGCAGTAAATATTTTTATGTAGGGTTTCGTGCCCAAATTAGAGAAAATATTAAAAGTCTGGCGATTCAGGCAAATTAACTAGGGTTACACTCGAATATGACACTTATTTGATGAGGAATCTCCCTTAACTTATCTCAGCATTGAGTTCTAATGTTATTAAAATCTTCAAAATAAATAAATAAAATTAAAATTTTTGATTTATTTTGGGCACATCTCTAATTTGGGCATGGCATTTAAATGCATGATTTTCAAGTTAAAAGCCTGAGTGATGATGGTGGTATTCGTGGATGGCAGTAGAAGCTGTTGTTCATGTTAACTTGTTCCCCATAGGACAGACAGCTGAGGTGATAAAACGTACAATATTAGCCATACCTGTACAGTACACATACAGGTAGTGTGTGGGTGTCCACCATGGCAGTTAGATCAATATTGGACCAGTTTAATATGGTACTTCATGCACAATTAATAGGCATAGCATGCACGTTTTTATGGTGATTTAAAAAAATGGCGTCCTATTTCAGCTGACCTCTGTTTCAGTCAAATTGCAGGCAATGATAACGTATATATACCAGAATTGCCAATTTTGCCCCATACATGAAGCATGCATGTCATTGTGCAAGGTTTCTGAAGTCTGATCTTGCCGCTATGGCATGTATACTACATTGCAGCTGAACAACTCACAATAAAAGAAACGAGCCGATAAAGCGAAAAGTAACAATTCCAATTTCGTCCCCAGCAGATAATAATGAATAATTTATTCCTGCATGTATTTATTTTCTCGAAACAATGGCTGGGGTATTTATTCCAGCACAAAACTGAACTGTCCAGAACGAATAAATGTTGATGTTTGTATATTTATCGTATACTCGTTTTCTCTTTGCAGATATTCCTTCTGAATAGCTTGAGAGAGAATTACACCAATCTACGCAGTGCTACGAGCCTTCAGCCAGGAAAAACTAGCATCGCTTCCATGCTTAGAAGCCGAAACGTGAAGCTGACAAGAACTTGACAACTCGCAAAGATGAACTGGCTGTCCTAACGTAACGGACATATTGTACAATAGCTGAACATCGCTGCACACATATTCATTCTGGGTGATAATTATATAACTCTATATATATATAAACTACGCTTCTTCGGTCAAACCGACTTTCAAGCTTGAATTAGTGCGACGCTTTTGTGGTGTAAAGACATATATATCTATATCCATATATATATATATATATTGACAGTTCATTGTACACAGAGTGTATCGGAGTCAAAAACTTTTACCGACGTCTTTCATTGTTTCCGTCGTAGTAACGGTTATCTTACTATGGCCATGGTCAACCCGATGATGAATTTGGCTTCCAATGTCAAAGATTCAAGATGGCTGACACTGGAAGTATGCCGCGAGTTCCAGCGCAGCAAGTGTTCCCGGACAGAGAACGAGTGCAAGTTTGCTCATCCCCCGCCACACGTTGAAATACAAAATGGGCGAGTAACCGCCTGTTTTGATTCGATAAAGGTAGGTCTGAACTTTCAACTTTATCTTCCCCTGAATGAATTCACTCGAGTCGTTTTATAAGTGTACATGTAAACCTTGGTTGAATCATTCAATCAGTTTGAGATCAACAGGGTTTGTACGCCTCCTGGAAACTCCTTCAAACTCCTGGAATTTAATTGCTATCCTGGAAAGTCCTGGAAAATGCTTGAAATGAAGTAAAACTCCTGGAAGAACTACACTTCCATCTTCTGGGAGAACCAGCAATCTGATGCCACATGTTACTGTGCCAAAATTTGCTGTCAAACTTCGTTAATCTGCTCGTCTTTGTTGCCCTAAAGACTCCTGGAAAATTAAAATTATTCACCTGGAAAGTCCTGGAAAACTGCTGTAAGTTAATGAACCCTGAGTTTTAGATCCGTTCTCGGCTTCCATGATGGAATGGAGAAATTCAGAATTTAATGAAGCAACAATCCAGCTAGGGAAAGTTTTGCACAATTCCCTGATTGCACAATATTCAAGTTAATTCTTTAACAATAGAGCTCGGCCAATAGCACTGACGGGTTGAAAGAGAGATGGTTCACAGGGGGATCACTATTCAGTCTATTTCCTATCTCTTTAGCCTAGAAAACATTTTAATAATTTGATGATAACTGGAATATTTTCGACCTGAAGTTGCCAAAGTTATCATAAATCTAAGCATAATGGTCCTTTCTTGGAATAGTAGGATAAGTTGATTGATATTTACCTTACTTGCACCAGTTATGAATAGTTATAAAAAAAAAATTCCCTAGCTGCAGAGATGGGAACGGGAGTGCCTGAACGAACCACTGTGAGCCACACAAAGTAGAGAGAGATGACCGTGCAACGTTTTGGCATACATCTGTAAAGGATGAAGATTTGTAAGCACTATCGGGGTTAGATCCAGGGTCCTCTTACAGTACTTGCCACACCAGCGCTCTACCAACTGAGCTAAAGGGAAATTCCCGCTAACTGTAAGCTCGTTCAAGTACTGGTACAAGTGCCTCCCATTACACTCCTCCCCGCCTAAATCCTATGTCCTTCCGACATCAACCCAGGTTTTTCTGGTCCAGAGCCCCACGCTTCATGAACCAGTGGTCACGGCACCAATGCAAAGGATGAAGATTTTTAGGCGCTATCAGGATTCGACCCGGGGTCCTCTTACTTGCCACACCAGCGCTCTACCGACTGAGCTAAAGGGAAATTCCCGCTAGCTGTCTCTCCCGTTACACATCATTTTGGCTTTGGACATTTTGCTTGAGGGTGCAGGAATGCCATGCTAATGGCCACATGCCAAGATGTCTACCATATACATTTACTTCTTAATGTTTGTACATGGGAATATTCATGTAGTTTTTCTGTTCAATCTAATTAAAATTAAATCCAATCTGCTCCCCCATTTTGGATATGTCACTTGCAGGATCTAACTGGCTTGCAGTAACGCGAGTGTTAGCCAATCCCGAGAGCTCTTAATAGTGCTTCGAAGGGAACATAATGGTGGGTGCTTTCCGGTTGGCTCAGCCCAATCTCACGCCACACTGGCGGGGTAACTTCTGATGTTGCCGCCCTCCCGCCAGGTTGGCACCATAGTAGAATTATGGACTGGTCCTTGGCATAAACCTTGGGTTAAAGTGGAGATGATGACTCTATCCCCACTCCCTGACAGCATTTAAAGTAATTAAAATGTGACCGTGATGTCATAACACTATTAAATTTTCCTCATCTGGGTGCACCAGATTCAATTGAAATCAGTGATATCCTACATAGCGACATATACGATTGACGAGCATTCATAGGATATTAATTTATTTAGATTGTTTATTTCTTTTAGATAATATATGATTAGCTATATATGCAAGGATATGCAGAGATGCAAATCAGGGTGTAAGCCAGAGTTCAAAAACTGCCTATCCGAAAATAAAATTTGGCCAAATATTGCCTGTCAACTTTCCATTTTTTCCCTATCTCTCCCATGTCAAATTTTGAACTTTTTACCTGTCCAAATTTAAAATTATGCCTGTACTCTGGACAGGTGAACGGGCCTCTGGCTAACATTATGATGCAAACTATATTTTGAATAGCCTAAATTTTACAGAAGTTCTCTTAAGTTCAGGAGCTTCTTCAAATTGGGGCATGCCAGGAACGGGCATAAGGCATTCCAAACAGAGAGGCATGGGGTGCCGAATTGGAACTTCTAGGAACTCTATGGCATACTTTTTGGAACTGGTCAGACAAAGAATGGCTTATGCCATACCATGCAATAGCATGAGGGCAATGGCATATATGCCATTCCATTTGAAACTCTAATCCATCCAGATCAGAACACTACACTGGGCATGGTGTATCCCATTTGGATAACCGGCACATGGCATTCTTACCGAGGAACTCATGCCCTAATTTCAGGAAGCTCCCTTATATGGAATAGCCTCTTCGTCAAACCCTCCCCTAGGAATTATGACGTAAAACACCTCCCACTCCGACCATGGCTTTTGTCATCTTCAAACTGTATGAAAACAATGTATTGGGTGTGGTTATATTTTTTTTTTATTAAGGTGGGGTTGAGGCTTGATGGTAGTGTGTTATCCCACTAACTTAACATTGGTATAAATGAAACCACATGAGCTGGACAAAACAATGACATATATGAAGTAGTTGAGCGCATGTGTTGATGTATATGGGGTTTCTGTACCACTTGTTATAATGCACTGGAAATCTGGAAAATATCGAACTTGGCACATCGCTAGAAATGTATTACTGGGGACTGGCTTTACATGTACAAGTAAGCGTATTTGGAATAACTGAGCAGAACAATTAAAAATGACGAGAAACACAGATGTTAGACTACATAACTCTGCTCCCCTGATGCAAGAATCCATCCCAGAAAGACTCCAGTGCAGAAGTCCTAATTCAGATGAGTTTGGGGTTCGGTTTTTTACATCAGCTCACTGGGATGCAAGTACATGTACACTCTCAATGTATCATTGGCGTACACTTCACCATCCATAAGACGGCTTGCGAATAGTGTGTCGCCATTATTGGGGAGCGATATCCGATGCTTTACTGCATACTGTTAGGTCTTCATCCGGCAGAGAACAGACTTTGAGAAATATGATAAATCGCAGGCTTTTCATACTACTTCTGAAACTTTTATTGTCTGAGCTTACAAAAGATACAGATATGAATAACTTCCGTACATGTATCATCCAAGAGGTGTTGTAGATCTGTAATTTTGAACAAGTAGGACAGCACATGACTCGAAAATGGCGGGTTACATTCAGCTAGTAGAGTTCAGCCGATTGGCTGACGACATGACGTGGTGCTGAATTCGGGACATTGCCTCTAATAGTTGCCGAAAGTAGGCTGAAAATGGATACACACCATCCCAGGGTCAGTCTTACCACGTATAGATGACCCAGATGGTTACAGGCTGCTCAATGTATAGGTACAGGTGTGGTAATTTCTCTAATAATTCAATCACAGGAAGTGAAATTTCCCACCAGAAAATCAGGGGGTGATCAAATTTATTAGAACAAGAAGTAGATAAGTTTGTCCGAAATTATGCAGATAATTCATTATTTCTCTGGTATTTCAATGATTTTAGAGAGTGATCAAATTTATTAGAACAGCTGATTGAATATTGTCCCCAAAATTGAGAGTGATTGAATTTTGATAGGGGGATTGAATTATTAGAGGGATTACCATAGGCATTGTCAATCATTCAGTTACACTCCCCACTTTTCGAAATGGTATGTAATGACACAAGAACAATTCTTATTTTGAAGTTAGAAGTTCAAGTCTCCTACTATTTCATGAATGATGTGGTAGGGTAAATCGCCTAATAATTCAGACACCCTACTGAAATTCAATCGCCTCCAATTTTGTGAACAAATTCAGCTGGCTGTTGTAATAAATTTTATCTCTCTAATATCTATGAAAAAAAATACAATAATAATGAAATAATAGACTATCTGCCTCATTTTTGGACCATTTTATCAACGTCCTGTTCTAGTAAATTTCATCACCCCGGCCCCAATTCATGTGAATTGAATTATTCAGAGATTTACCTCTAATTCAGTAATTCAAGCCGAAGCAAACAAAAGAAATGAAGTCCTCATTCTAAAAATCTTAACAATACTTTCCTGGAGCAATGTGCTGAAATACAGTATTCTATGCCTGACCTCTCTCTTTCTCAGAAAAAAAGATGTTTTATTTTCGAAAACCAGCTTCTGCTTCTCTCTTTTCTTTTCTCCTTTCCTCGAGCGGGAAATCTGGGGTTTTGCGGGCCCAATGTTATGACTCAGTGTATATGTTGATCCCGGCTGTATTACACAAACAAAAGGCCGGCACATTCCAGTCGGATCTCCCCTTACTATTTTCACAGACTGTTAACTATTAGCCTGCCCTGATATCACTTGTCGGCAGCATGTTTCTTCCAGTTTGCTGATGTGTTTGCCAAATTTTACCCAAATCTTTTATTTTCACTCCCGCTATATTCGGTTTGACCCCATTCCATGAGATCAACCTCGTTCCACATTTAGAGCTTCGTATACCTGTATATGCAGTGTGAGCCGCTGTACAGGTACATATATTCTTGGATGCTTCTCTCTATCATAACCATCATATAAATAAAAACCTCAGTCTCATCGGCGCCGTCAAGGGAGATTACCTACTTGTATGGTACCTGTATCTGGTCGATTCCTTGCAATAATAATCACCACATCACACAAACTCCTCTTTAAACTCGACTCAAACTGGAAGTTTCCAAGTTGCGTTTAATTCTTGTTTATCTCGTGTTCTGTTCTTCAGATACGGTAATCCCTCTAATGATTCAATCACAGGAAGTGAAATTTCCTACCATAAAATCTGGAGGTGATCAAATTTATTAGAACAAGAAGTTGACAAAATGGTTCAAAATCTTGCAGATACATGTACTTGATTACATTGTATTTCTTTGATATTTCAATGGTTTTAGAGAGTGAGCTAATTTACCACAACAGTCAATTGAATTTTGTCCCAAAAATTGGGGGTGATTGAATTTTGTTATGGAGATTGAATTATTCGGAGGGATGTTTGAAAATGGTAGAGGAAAGAATGAATTGTAAGAAAGTAACTTAAGTCTGTAGCTCTATACTTTATTCTCACCACAGCGGGTGGTTGGGTGGGCATGGGTTCCTGTTTGCTTCAATGCATTTTGGTGAGACACAACAGGAAACTTGATAATGTGATGTCTAGCACTGTAATATCACTTGTCTTTATTGCACCATGTACATGTAAGCATCCTGTCTGTGTCTTGTGTGCTGTCCGCAGTGTTTTATAGGGTGGATGGAGGGTGGATGGTTCCATGCTGCTTAAAAGATTTTTTCCTTGAAGTAGCAGGAACGCAACTTGGCTGGGTGGTGCTTAGCTGGTTCATCGCGATATAGCTGAAATATTGTTGAAAGCGACGTTAAATTCTATTCCCTTACTCACCTCTCACCACAGCAGAATGACTTTCATCATGAGATTTGAGATACAGTGATATTGCTGCCTTCATGCACATGTATGCCTGTGTGAGGTCATTTGTAAACTGTGATGATACTGATTCATGACAGACCCCTGCTTAAAATTGAAAGGGACAGGGCGCTAAAAGGATCATGTCTTTGCCGAGAAAAGGAACACTTTAACAGAATTTGGGCGGGGCATCGCCGCATGGTTCAAGGGGCACAGGACAGTGAAAAAGCTTGCCTCTGCCCTACATGACCCATATGGGAGATCACACAATAAATAATTGCCTATGCACCGCATAGAAAGTTTTGAATTTATCAAGTTAAGTCCTGCCAAGTTAAGACCAAAGGTCAAATTAAGACCAATGGTCAACCAATGTTCCTTCAACTGTCCATTTCAAAGTCTTCATGTGACCCCTAAAATGCAGAGTATAGTGAAACACATAACGTTATGTACTCCAGTTGCTCTATTAACATTCAATGCAATGTTGGGTCAAGTGTGATTAGTGCCAATAGATGCACCTGGTGAATTTGATTAGGTAACCTTCGAATTTGAGAGGCATTAAATTGATTATTATCTGTTTTTGCTATTTCATCAACTTTTTGCTATTAAATTTTTAATCTCAATATTCTTCTGAAGTAGGAATTACATTGTAGGTTGGAATTCAAATTCCTTGTGAAAAACAGCAAGTATTTCTTGGGCATCCAGTGCAAGTCTGCCAAGGGATGTAATCAGCTGAGCTGAAAATCGTGCAACTGCATGAAATGTACATGTTATTTTAAGTGTATTTCTGACATGGGTGTCCATATGTCATTCCATGAACTAGATGCATCGTATATGAGACAGTCCATGCACAACTGCATGTTGAGTGAATTAGCATAACAATGCATTACACCAGTTAGTGTCTGCTTAAGGGGCCTGTCAATACAGAAGGATTCTTGTCGACAATAAGACATGTTGTGCACCATAGCAACCAGAAAACATCGGATCAATGGATTTCTGACCTGCTCTTCCTCGTGATATTGTTTGTAAAAAAGCATCAATAGCCTAAATGGGCTAGACAACGTCATTTATTAGTTATTCACCTATGGGTTTGGAATTATCTCCCTTTGGCCGTATTTGAAGACTTTACCAACATTATTGTTCTAAAAAACAATGAAATTAATTTCAATTTTAATCACACTATAATTATAATCCATTAATGGTGGTGAATTTTGGATAAATGTGTCGACTATAGAAAGTGTCAACAGATAAAAACTATAACATTACAGATATGAATTATTACTCAAAAATTTTGACTTGATCAGGACTTGCAACATGCACAGAGTGAAAAATACATCCTGCTGCGAAGAGCCCTGTCAATTGTCACCGTCTGGAAATGACAGCATTTCTTTTCTTGTCCGTTACACATACTAGGACAGGGATTCATAGAAGTGCTGTTTTACCGCCGGTAATCAGGGGTAAAATTCATTCGAAAACTCAATTAGGATCTTCAAATTCAGGTAAACCTTTCACGATTTCGACGAAAACTCCATAGCTTAGATCATTTCAATGAATGAAACAATATAAAATCATTAGGAATGGCGGTAAATGTGCAGAAATACTCAATATGAAGAAAATACAAAAGACTGAATGCACTCGATTGAGTAAAAAATACTCAAATTTTCGACTTCTATGAATCCCTGAGGATAAACCCCCTACAATTCATTTTGCAATATCAAATTAGAATGGTCCAGGGGGAAGGTGATCATCGAAGGTGATTAGCGAAAAAGCATTTTGTAGATCAATATTTCAACATAAATTTCTTCATTTCATCGCCAGCAATGACCACCATTCCTGACACTGACAGGACTATATATTTTCTTACGAAGTAGGCTCTCATTTGCAAATTGTCTGGTAATGAGTGAGTCATTCAGTCCATCCGAATCCTTTCGTCGGCAAAATAAGGAGAACCGTTGACATTAGAACCTTGATTTTTGGCATGAAGGTGCATTAGGGGACTGTTACCAGCAAGTTCTGAGCTGACCCACTTTTGATGAAAATTTCTGGTGATTTTTGATGAATATCACTGCTGATTCTGACTTGGGCAGTGCCCATCTTAATGTAGCCCTACAGGCAGGATTTTAACTGGGGGGTGGGGGATTTCCAAGAGTTCAGTTCGTGTCGGAGTCCTAATGCCTTACCCTACTTCATAGGTCCTGTGACATTAGTCACACTGCCAGGTATGTCAATTATTAATCTAGAAAATGCTTTTCTCTTATATTCTCGGAGTCCTCTTCCTGCTGTATTATGCCAAGTTAATCAGTGGATTCTCTGAACAAATTAGAATGGGATGGGAAAAATATGTAAATGGGATCTCACCAATGTAGCGTTGCTACAGCCAGCAGGTGATCAAATTATAAAATTGATAGATGCTAATTTTGTGGCAAACTTTTGGGGGCAATTGAATTTAACAGGTTAGGGGAATCCCGCCCTCTAAAATGGAGATAAGAAGGGTCGTTTTCGCTCAATAAATCAGTTCACATAATGAATTCAGCAAAATCATCTTGAGGCGCATACAGACACATCTATGCGCATTAAATGGTAGTAAAAAAGTAAATGGTCATCTATTTAATTTGCCTAATAATAGGCCAAACATCCTTCATGCTGTTTAAACAAGATTGGCTGGTTCTTCACATGGCAAATTAATTTTATGACATGGAACAATAGATAAATCAATGCGCCTAAAATTTTGATGCATTGGTTAAGAAGGAATCAAAAGTTATTGAGCAAAAACGACCTTTTTTACCTCCATTTTAGAGAGCGGGATCGCCCTAACCTGTTTAATAATTCAATCATCCCCAATTTTGTGGACAATTCGGTCGGTTCTAATAACTGTAAACACCCTCTGAAATGATTAAAATAACTAAGAAATAATGGATTATTTGCATGATTTTTGACCCATTTTGTCAACTTCCTGTTCTAATAAATTTGATCAGCCCCTGATTTTTCGGTGGGGAATTCCGCTTCCTGTGATTGAATTATTAGAGGCATTACTGTAGCTGGTATTGTAGCTGGTATTGTAGCTGGTATTAAGAGAGTACTGGTGTAACTGCTGTATGTTGGTTTATCAGGCTGTTCGTACATGGAGCATGTTGATATTGAACTCTGATAGTGTGAGTTTATGGGGTGGAATGGAGTCCCACCAACTGTGAGCCAGATTGTTTTGTTTAGACACCTTTATACCTGGGCCTTGGCCGACTTGGATATCACCGTTGTTGAAGAGAGAGGGAGAGATAGAGAGAAAGAGCAGGGCGCATCGGTGATGACAGCGGGCTCGTTTGAACCTCATCAACAAGATGATGGAGCTGACGCAACATGCTGCGTAACGAACTGTAACCTGAACGTAATTGAGAAGTTGGGGAAGGAATTTGACCATGTTGTACACATGTGCAGAATACCTCACCGCCTCGCCTAGACGAGACTCGCTTCCGTTACCCTGTAACCATATATTGCGCAAATGTAGTTATATAGATTCGACGACTATCCCATTCTCTCCCCCCAAAACAGATCCATGTTTTGATTGGATCACTGGTGTATCTGGCATCTGTTCTTTGTTTGAGGGGTGTTATGTTAGGTCTTGACTGGTCTATTTTCATGCCCCCTAGACTTCCACTGACATGGCCCTCTGTAACTGGATCTGCAACAGTAGCTGGATAGAACTTTGCCTGTCAAGATCTTGCCCGGACTTGACCCCCACTGTCATCAGTCTACTACATCTTGAGCTATTTCAAGTAGACCTTTCTTTATCTTCTCTTGGAGTGGAGTTCTTGTGTGAACGGGCCTGTCATTATTCTTTGTTAGAAGTCTGAGGATTTGATGGAGTAATAATACGGCAGCGCGGACTTCCAGGTAACTGCCGAAATCTTGGCCTCCCTCGCCAATACTTGCCGTTGATCTTTAACCCAGGAATGAATGGGCCTAAACAGGGTTTTTGCCGATATCTTTTGATATACCGGTATATAAGATAAAATTCTGAAATGATAGTATGTGTTAGCAAACTATATTTTTCAACACATACTAAAATATTAGATTTCAAGTAAGCATGGCTTGATTTTTACAGCAAAATTTGTACCACTGGCCTATCTTAATGAATGTTAAGAGTGCTCAGTCAAGCAGAACATTGCCACACTGGGGCCCTGGTTGGTCAAACTGGAGCTGTGACATAAGTTATCAGGCTGTATTTTCCTTACAAAAATATCTTGTAGGATTCTATAAGATTCTGAAAAATACTATAAGATTCTGAAAATTAGACCATTTAATTCTCCCACAGCTTCCATGGGCTTTGACAGTCCCTCATCGGGGCCTATTTCACTATAACTTATCACACCCTGCGTCATGTATGGGTGCCCAAACTAAAAGTATAGATCAGGCCCTCACGGGCAGTCTTCATTGTCTATCATTCGTATATCTAATCCACATTTTAAAATCATGTTTTGAGATGGTGAAAACAGTGGAGCTCTCCATACATGAAGTGAAAAAAAGCTGTCTCATGTGACCTATAGTAGGGCCAGACTGCCTGGGAAATGATGAAAATACTTTTCAGTTGTTCATAATTATGAAACGAATACGCTAAATTAAGTTTATAAGCAAAAAGAATTGCACACCGATCCGAATCCAGTACATTTTTGCCATATAATTGAAACCAGTAAAACATGATCATATCGTTTGATATCTCAGACTGGAAGTCTGGCCCTACCAAAACCTCTGTGTATGGAGTAAATTGATCTCCCCGCACAGAAGAGTTCCAATTTCTCTGGCACTGCTCTGTAATCCCAAACATACATATTCTACAGATATCCTTCAACATTGCCTGGCTCCCAATGGAGTTCTATAGAAACAACACTGAATCATGGGATATCTTCCAGTGTTAAAGCCTTTTGATTGGTCAATTCAAATTTTCAAAAGGAAATCCGATATTTTCATTGGCCTGTGGAGAGAATTGGAAATAAAATCCAACCAATCAAATAGTTTCTTGAAAGGTTCATTGACTGTGATTCAGAAATTTTAGTTTTAATTTGGTGCAGATTGAAATTAACATTTCACTCTGATATTTAAGGGTATACAACCCACATTGATGTACATGTATTTGTGATACAAACGTTTATTGAATTTGAAAGAGACAGATAAATCAACAGAGCTGTGTCTCGAAACGGTTTCCATCATATAAAATATATTCCTTTTGGATGTTCAATATCAGCTAGGTACATGTAACTGTGAGGTGTATGGTATTTCTCCGTTTGTCTCCATCATCCACATGTATATTTTATTTCCATCATGCTACATTTCCCCCACTCTACCCTATACATGAGTTCCTAGTACCATTTACCGCACTGCTGTGGTCTAATAGTTAGAGCGTTGACCTCGTAAGCGGTAGGTATTGGGTTCGATCCCAGGTCGGGTCATACCAAAGACTTGAAAAATGGAACTTGTTGCTTCCTCGCTCACACTCAGCATTAGGAGGATAGAACAAGGACTGGTTCGCTCGGTGTCAGTATAATGTGACTGAGTGGGGTGTCATGTCTGCCTACGGCATGATATTTGAGTGGGACAGCACTATAAAATGGCAGCATTAGATCTGCTCTGTTACAAGTAGGTGCCCCCGCCCCTCTACTCCTCCCCTCCCTTCCCTTCCCCGTCGTGATATAGCTGAAAAAATGTTGAAAGCGTATTCATATATTCACTCACCATATTCACTCACTCACTCACTCACTGACCCTAGTACCATTATGATATATATACTGTAATACCTGATAAGTTCTCCCTATCGTATATACTGTGCACATGGTGAAGTGTGTGCAGGGTGGGGCATATATGTTCCTGTGGACACATTATACCCTTGTTGTGCATACATCATTCATTGTTCATTTCTCCCATGGTGACACTATGTCTAGTTCCTGTTTGGGTTTGCAATTATTTTACTACAGCTGTTCATTTTCTGTGGCCTAGTTCCTGCTTCATGCTTCTATACCTGTCCATACCACATAGAGGTTTCTATTTCCTCGAGGGAGATCGCCACATGTCATTCATGCGCCTGGGTGAATATTGTGAAAATGTCATCATGACACTTTGTTAGCACATATCTACAGGGGACAGTATTATAATGAAATGAGAAAATCCTCATTTTTCTATTAACAGAGATAATGTAGAAGAGACATTAATTTTTTAGATTTTAGGATTGGGAGTAGTTAGTGGTATATATCTCAAGCAGGAAGAATTTGTGTTGAGAAACTAGACCTCAGTATTAATAAAAAAAAATTGAGCAGGAAACAAAAAATTTAAGAGAAAAAAATTTGCGGATTAGCGGTAATTGAAGTGGTCCAGTTTCGTCTCCAAGATTAAATGTATAGTGTAAAGTTCAGTCAAATATTTCAATCCCCCTACAGTGGTCGAAATAGGCCCCAACCACTTAAAGGACATTTGTAAAAATTGTCCTGCATCCAATTAATATGTATGTAAATTATCCAAAAAAAATTACAGGACATGACAATTTTTTGCCGGACATGTCCTGCAAATAGATAGTAATTTCTAGCCCTGCCCTATTAAAATTCAATCGCCCCTAATTTTGTGGACAAAATTCAATTGACTTCCCTAATAAATTTGATAACCCTCTAATATCACTGAAATATAAATGAAGAAATAATGGATTATTTGCATGATTTTGAACCATTTTGTCTTCTACCTGTTCTAATAAATTTAATCACTCCTGATTTTATGGTAAAATATTTCACTTCATGTGATTGAATTATTCAAGGGATAACCGTAACATACTTGCGACTATGAATGTATTATATTTCCCAAAAATAATTACAGAATATGTGCAGTGGTTGCGTAATGTACATGTACATGTATTGCTCGTTATCTGGTCCACTTCAGTAATTCACAACGGTCACTGATATTGTAAATATCGAGGACTTGTACTTTGATTTTGTGTGATTGACGCATATCGTGAACTACATGTTTACACAGTTTGATATGACTAGGTAAACATCGTAATGGATCCTAGATAATGTACCTAAATTGGAAGAGAGATCCGCTAATCGTTGTGGGGATGCAACGTTAGAAATGGAAGTTTCGTTAAGGATCATTATTTTGTCAACAACAGTGAGCAGAACAAAACAAAGGCAATTTATGAAGATTACACAAATCACCCTTCAGTCCAGGCTCAATCTTGGCTCAGTCTTAAAGGCCCCGTGGGGCTTCCGGGGATTGACCTGGGATATCGTTGTGCACACTGCAGGTCATGGTAAGAATAGGCTTCAGCTCCTCAGACAGCTTGTCGTAAGAGGCGACTAACTGAGGCACCTGTGGGGTTCCTGGTTGTGAAAAAGAATAGGACCCCACCCGTGTGGTTTCCTGTTGTGAAAATGATGTGACTGAAATATAGTTGAAAGCGACGTTAAATCATATTCACTCACTCACTCAGTCTTAAAGTTAATCCCAATCGTTTGACCATTACCCCATGCTGATGGTAATTGCTCTAATAAGTCATTACCCTATCAAAATTCCATTACCCTCAATTTTGAAGACAAAATTCAATTGGCTGTACTAATAAAACTTGAGTTCGCTCTCTAAAATCATTAAATAACAAAGAAATAATGGATTTTATGCATGATTTTGAACCATTTTGTCAACTTCCAGTTTTAATAAATTTGATTTGATTTTATTGTAGAAAATTTCACTTCCTGTGATTGAATTATTAAAGGGAGTTATATAACAGTTATATCATGATTACAGAATCTAAACCCACTTCAGTTAAAATCAGCTGGTCCACCAGCCTTTGTACCTCACCCTATAATATTTAAATGTGACCTACGTATAGACGCGTACAATGTGATTCAATATACTTTGCATCAGTATTCATTGCTAGGCCGTTGAAAAGAAAAATAAAAATTGCAGAATTTACTTCGAAATAATTGGCTTTTAACCAATGATCATAATTTCGAGAAACAATTAAAATGGAGATTATATGAATGACTATATTGTATCTGCAGATTTTATCAGCAAAATACGGGCAGACTGTGTTTAGGTCCCTCAATTCAATCTATATCAATCCCTCTAATGATTCAGCCACAGGAAGTAATATTTCCCATCATAAAATTTTGGATTGATCAAATTTATTAGAACAGGAAGTTGACAAAATTGTTCAAAATCATGCATATAATCCATTATTTCTTCGTTATTTCAACGATTTTGAAGGTTGATCAAACAGCCGATTGAATTTTGTCTCCAAAGTTGGGGGTGATTGAATTTTGATAGGGCGATTGAATTATTAGAGGCATTACTGTATCTGCTAGTTTAATTTACTCGGAATCTAACCCGATGATTTATTCTTCAAAAAGAGGATATTGACGGCGGTGTTTGCACCTGCTCACACACCCACTTACACCATGGCCGGGTTCAGGTACAATCTCGTGTGCTATAACATTACCTGTGCACTGCCCCAGGCTTATATCAGTCATATCAGTATGGGGTGAACTTGACCTCTCACCCGGGCTTCCTGTCTTTTGCGATTCAGCACGTAGACACCCGGTAACCCGTCCCTTTAATCCTAACTCTTCAGGGTCATGTGACCTCAAATTGCAAGGCTGCACCGAGAAACTGTTCCTGTGAATTTCCGTGTTTTTGTGAGCTGACCGGCACAAGCCGTTGATCCGTTCGTTCGTTGGTTCATTCTCGGCATGAACTGGGAGCTAACATTGACATTATGTAATATCCAATGTGATCTGAGCACGCCGCTGGTCGCGAGGTTTTTATTTATCGAATGTTGCATGGTTTACAGAGTGAACTCAAACTCCAGACAACACGCATAGTCTGCATTCCCAGACACCTCGCACCATTTCTATACAGCACACCGTCCGATTAAGTGTACGAATTGTATTAGGCTGTCGACAGTAAAATGTTCTTTCAAGAGCTTGTGTTGTTAATAGACATGTCACAACTTCAGTTGAAACACACTGTATTATTATGACCCAATAAAATCCGAATTGCAGTAATAATAAATTGTAGAATCGTCCAAGGTGGAACAATATTCATTGAAAAGGGAAAAATTTGAATTTAATTTTTATTCAAATGATAATTCCAATGCATTCATTAACTTTTGTCGGGCAAGAAATCAAACCACACAGAGATGATAATGCGAAAAAAATTTACACATCCAAACAGTTCAGTTTTAAATAACAGTGGTATTGTTCAGATTTCATGGAAAAAATTTGTAAGGTAGGGAATAAAAAGGAAATAATCATATAAATAATGTGAAGTACAGCACTTTAAATTTATCCGTATATTTAATTAACAGTTCAATGTTATTCAGTTAGGGAGTTTATATGTAAAATGTCAGATAAAAATGTTAATATATACGTATGTAAAGCAAGACATTTTTCTTGAAATTTTTCGAACATATAGTTGATATTTGATGTAATATCCATTTGATCAATTTCAAGTAGCTGTACTTGTTATTTGATCAATTTTATGATGGAACTGTGTTAATATGCATACACGGTAAATACCAAAATAATTTAACCACCCTATTAAAATTCAACCACTCCAAATTGGGGACAAAATTCAATCAGTTCTATTTAGATCACTCTCCACGATATTCCCTCCAATAATTCAATCACAGGAAGTGAAATGTCCCACCATAAAATCAGGGAGTGGTCAAATTTATCAGAACGGAAAGTTGACAAAATGGTTCAATATCATACATGTATAATCGATTATTTCTTGGTTATTTTAATGATTTTAGAGGGTGATCAAATTTATTAGAACCACCAATTGAATTTTGTACCCCAAAATTGGGGGTGATTGAAATTTGATCGGGGGATTGAATTATTAGAGGGATTACCATATAATCAATGAAATAACGGTTAAATTATGGATCATATAGATTTGAGCATTTTGTCAACTTTCTGTTCTAATAAATTTGATCACCCCTGATTTTATGGTGGAAAATTCCCCTTCATGTGATTGAATTATTACCTTATTTCTTGTAATTATTCCCAGGGCAAAACTTAACTTCAGGCTACTGTGGAGAGAGATTCCGCAAACATTCTACAAATTTCACCAGCTATCTTTGCCTGTTCCTGGGATGAATAACGTATCAATGCCACGGTATTTAGCCTCAGTTTACATAAAGATGATTTACATCAGGTCATCTAAAAATACTGTTCGAAAAATTAGAAAAAAATAGGGTAGAGGATTTTACCCTAAGACATTGTATCTACATGTACAATATTAAGTTGTATATACATGTATTTGACACACAAGGCTAGTTTCCAGACAAATTCAATCTTGTTTTCTAATATATAAAGATGTTATGCAGCAGGTGAACTGATAGAATCAATGGCTGGGAAATTAATGTCACTGCTTTCATAAAGCAATCACGGCGGGCAGAAGTTAAAAAAGAATGATAATGCGGCCAGACGACGATGGGAGGAAATGATGTCTGTCATTAGATTGAGCTGGAGATGTTGCCCGAGGGAATCGCGTTGTCTGCTCTGAACCCGCTGTCCTTAGCCTGACTACATGTACACGCACCTCGCAAACATATATAGATCTGTGTAACGGTCAGACGATTCCTGGATATCCTTCTGTAAGAATTTCTCTGTTGCGCAGCATTGTCCTGCCTTTTACATAATATGTTGGTCTGGTCTGGACTGGATGCTAGATGGCCAGTCTATACCCAACTACACCACGGCCAGCGAGACAATCACCCTGCTCATCCCAGAGGCCATCCGGCAAGTTTGATTGATGGTTGGCCGGCGAAGGGAAAATGGTTTGCATACTGTCTAGACGACAACGTCCTCCAATATTGATTTTTCTGCGAACCTGCTTTTTTTAAACCCGATCCGATCCAAGCCGCCTGGCCCAGCATGTACGCACTCACTCGGCGAAGGCTTCGGCTCGAATAGACAATTTGGTATCTGGATGTCTAGGCCTGCTTTGGCCAAGCTTTATCACGCCAGGAAATCACTGAATCTCTCAAGCTGCATCGAAGGTTTTTTTTTTCTCCCGCCCTTGTGTTCTGCAACTCGGCAAGTATGCACACTTGCACAATATTGGACTACGGATTTTTGTTGGGTTTCGTAATGTCAAGGGTATATTATGTAACGGGCCTGCTTCCACTTCAGTTTCTTGTCTGGCTTTCCAATCTCATTCTCAGCCAGCCTCGGGCCTGACTTGAGCTCTTCTGAAATAAATTAGTTCTGATTTGTCTGTCCGTAATCTATATGTATGTGGATCCATATATTAATATGGAGATGCATTATTCATCATTTCCCCTAATTTTCAATCTAAATGGTTACACCCCAAATGCACATAAAACCTGTTCGTGCGGAACACAACTATTTGTTTCCAGTAAAAGCTGATAAAATTTAAGTTGATTCCTCGTTATTTTATTTTATCGATTCTGTAGCTACAATGAAGAATAACAACTGTGGTATATGATATGTGCTTGGAACTGGCTACTTCCACATTGATATTCGAGTGAAGAATCAATTCAATTTAATTGTAATCGAAACCAAAGTAACGCCATGATATCTTTTCTCCGAGCATTGTGGCTTTGCTCTAACGACCTAATGAGTTTGGGTTAATTTTTAACGACCCGCTGATCAATCAAGGATGGACGCTGGTGTCCTTAAATATTTTATGTTTCTCATGATAATGGATCACTGAATTTAACGGCTGCCGCCATTGATGTAGTACAGACCAGTGTGCCTTATTTATACATCTTTGTTTGAATATATGTACGCGGACATCTTTGTGGATTGTAGGTCAGAACTCGGGTTCTTCACAATCTCCACCTGTTCAATATTAAATATAAATTTAATGAAAAATTTGTTCAGCTTAATTAATAATGCAGCGACAGGCAATACATCTGAATAAAGACCAAACTAATTAGTAAATCAATGATCTTGTCAATGTTGAACTCCAGTGCAGAGAATTTCATCTCAACTGTTAACAGGAGGGTGATCACATCAGAACCCCTCAGCTTTCCTCAATTGTGAAATTCATGTGTGGTGTGAATTTCGGAAGTCAAGTACCATGGGGGTTTATAAAAGAAGAACATATAACATGAATGCAGGTACAGATTACGCAAAAAAGGGGCATAACTGTGTCAAATATTGGTTCTGAAGCTTCTTTGAACTATGGAGTCAGTTATAACAGCATAGATTCTGTGCTGGAACAGGTAGATATAGTTTAGTCACTATACTGAATTTTCTTTATCCTTCGAACTGTTTTCTTTCACCAGTCTGTCTTCATATATTTTAGGAGTTATAGTGACAGCAATGCATTATGCGCTCTCTGTTTAGGTAATATACGATCATGATTCACCTGCCCTCTAGAATATTCCATCCCGCCAGGCCGACAAAGCATTGCGTTGAAAAAAGAGGAGATAAAACGAACTTGAGTCAGAGAAATGGAAAAATAAATTGACCTACATGTAGTGAACCCTCAACCAGAGCTACAAATATATAGTCTAGCCGTTACTCTATTGAAAGTACTCGTACAAATAGATCAATGCTTCTTAGGTTGAACAGTCAGGGGGAATATGTACTGCTATCAAACCCAGTCATGCCTGAATATTCGAGCTTTTTTTCTTGTTTTTTTTTTCTCTGATTTTATTTTCCATGGATCATTCCCTCATACGGTTTTTCAGTTATTATGATGTAATACATACATGTAACATGCCTTTATGATATGACCGAGTGATGCTAGTGGGGTGAATTGAGGTCATTTTTGAGGTTGTTTCGACCCTGTGCTAAAAATTGACTCCATTGTTGTTAGAGAGCTTGGGCAGGTGTGAGGACAAGGAAGATCCCTGATAACACCCTGCTGAGATGGCCCATAAACTGGAGTGGGTTTTCCGCTCCCCTGCACTGTGTATAAAATATTTGCTAGATATATATTGAAAATCAGCCTCAGAGGGAATTCATAGTCCAAACTTGGAGTATTTTCGTTTAGTCTCTGGTGTTTAATTCAAATTGAGTATTTTCTAAGTTTAATACAGTTTTAATAAAGTTAATTATACCCCCCGCAATGAAGTTAGGGGGGGGGGGTATACTGGAATTGGCTTGTCCGTCTGTACGTCTGTCTGTCTGTCTGTAGACAAAATTTTGTCCGGACTACTCCTCCTAGGATTTTGCTTCTATTTTAATGAAACTTTACCTATGTGTTACCTATGGTTTGAAGATGTGCATGTCCTATTTACAAGGCGAAATTATAATTTTTGACATATTTATGACGTTTTGAACTTTATAGGACTTTGCCATTTTCAGGATCACACAATTTTGTCCGGACTACTCCTCCTAAGATTTGCTTCTATTTTAATGAAACTTTACATATGTGTTACTTATGGTTTGAAGATGTGCATGTCCTATTTACAAGGCGAAATTATAATTTTTGACATATTTATAGCATTTTGAACTTTATGGGACTTGCCGTTTTCAGGATCTATTCCTATGTAGAGGATC
The DNA here is from genome assembly GCA_036873755.1 of Hanleya hanleyi. NCBI lineage: Eukaryota > Metazoa > Mollusca > Polyplacophora > Lepidopleurida > Hanleyidae > Hanleya > Hanleya hanleyi. The sequence goes on along the minus strand of JAVTVY010030096.1, from coordinate 63,561 downwards.
TATTCCCATGTAGAGACAAGTTTCAAGTGTAATCAACTACTCCTACTATTTTTATCAGAAGGTTCTGAAACTTTGTAGACATGTTTGAAGATTTGCATCTCCTATTTGTGACATGAAATATTAATTTTTGTCAAAATTGCCCGGACTTGGACTTTGTCGATTTCTGCATATATTCCAATATATAGAGCATGTTCTTGTGTAATTAACTAGTCACACAGTTATTACTGGATGTTTCTGAAACTTTGTACACATGTTTAATATGGTTTGAAGATGTGCATCTCTTATTTATGACCTGAAATATTTGATCAAAATTACCAGACCTTCAAATGAATTTCTTCAAATATTCATGTAATGATTGCTGATAACCTGATTAGCAAGCAGTATTTTAAATTATAATATTCCATCATTATACCCCCGAGCCCCCCCGCCCAATAAAGCTGGAGGAGGGGTACAGTATCGGCTTGTCCATCCTGTAGATACAATTTTGTCCGCACCAATACTCCTAAAATTTTGCCATTTTGCTCTCCATGTGAACTGATGTCCTATTTATTCTTATCTTTGCAGGGTAAATGTCAAAGAAAAGACCCCCCATGTAAATACCTACATCCGCCACAGCACCTGAAAGAACAGCTTCTACAGAATGGCAGAAATAATTTGATACTAAAGAATTTACAGATGCAGGCCGCACAGGCAGCCGCAGTCCACCAGCTTGTACCGGGCATGGTGCCTACAGTAGTAAGTATAAATACAACAGACTCTCTTCCATCCACCAATCGAATTGCTGCTTGGGCATGTGCTGGCTGATGGGATAGGCAGATCTCTGCCAATCAGAATGTCTGCCAATGCATTTAAAGTTTTTTTGTTTTTTTTCTGTGGAATTTGTTTTCCATTGTATTTTATGCTATAGCTTATAAGATACAGATGCAGAAATCTGGCTTACTGTACTAAGTGACTGACTGTACTTGCTCTTGGTTTTCGCCACTTTTCATTATTATGTAGTAGTCTATTTATATGTGTATTTGTCATATGGAAGCTATTAGGGTTTTTTTTCCAAGCTTACAATATCATAATGTCGTCTCCTAGTTTTACTGGCTTCATTCCGTGTCTGTTTGTGTGATATATATATATATATATTTGTACATTCGTATCAGGGTTTTTTTTAACACATCTCCATGGTTATTTCACATTCGCATGTAACAATCCAAAAGCCAACTAACATTGGATGAGAAGGGCGGAAACTTGTGAAAAGACAAAAAAAGAAAAGAAAAGAACAACGATGCATTCTGATGGAGAAGTCCTATTCTATATATATATGTAACAAACATTGCACGTTTGGCTCTTATCAAATTGTACCGCAATAACCACATTGCAACCTTACCTGGATCTGGGCAAATTTCAATGGCCGCACCGTTGAAATGAGAATTTTGCCATCCAAAATAATTATGTGAAATACTTTTCAATGTGGATATTGCAGCTCTGTTTGATTCGGGCCGTTCCTGTGGCTTGGCTATTGCAGCATGATTTCATGATCCTGTGTCTGATTTTTCCTTTCACAGTATCCAACAGTAATTCCCTCACAGAAGCTTGATAGGCCTAACGAGATGCCTGAGAGAACCCCCAAAATATACCAAGTTGGTTTGCCATATTTATTTTGATGCGGTTTTTTATTGAATGTGGAGACACATCCGTTTTTACATAGTCTGCGTGTAGCTTTTTCAGTTCTTTGGTTTTTTCACTTTCATTCATTTCCCAATGTTTGCTGGTTTGGAATTTTTGATTTTCCATTTCAATTCCCCCCCATTTGTGGGAATTGCTGGGCTGGTCCATTCTTCATCACCCTTCCTAGCATTAACCATTTGGTAGCAGTTGGTAGAATACTACATGTATTGATAGACAGTACACATGTTGATATATGGAATATATTGGCACCGCACTATGCTAGCGTATGTCTGATTCTGCAGCCTTTTTGTGGATGCATTCACTGTGTTTGTGATATCTCGTGTTCTGTGTTAAGCGCATGCGACCAAGGTCGGCTGACCAAGAAACTCTCCTTACTTCAGTTCCAAATATGCATCAACTGAATTTGGGTGCTACACATAGACCAGACTGCAGATTTCAATAGCAAATGCTTGCAAATTTTTGCACACTTCCTGGTACTGGCAGGATTCATATACTATCGTGAAAAGCCTTGAAAAAGATGATTTAAAATTTGTCAAACATCCTGGAAAAACAACTTTGAAAATAAGATATTCTGTTTGAGCATTTCTGTCAACTTAATTACTACAAGAGGGACCTATTCGCTTCGGTCTGACTACCATACTTCTGGCCACACTTTCCGAATACTAAATCAGAAATCAATTACATCTTGAGAAATGCTGTATACGAGATCAATAGAATGCAAACATGACCTTGAAAATACCTTGAAATGACCTTGAAAAAACTGGTTCTTTCAAGGCATACAAACCCTGTATTCTATTGGAAATTGAGATTAGCTTTGCATAACTTGCCTTCATCTTCAAGCTCGTTGTTGTCTTGCTTTTTACAATTTTTATCTCCCTTGTTACCGTGTGAAAAAAATCCAGTGTTCCGAGGAGATGATACATGCATCAAACTGACATAGATCGTGTATGTGTGGCCATGCTTGTCATCGTGTATCTTACTCTTGGCCCAGCAGTGGACAACTTTCTTTTCGTCCCACTGAGACTTTGTGTTGTGTATAATTAATGATGTCTTTCTATGGAGACTGGATCAAGTCAGTTTATATTGTACATTTTCTACTTCAGGGCTTCATGTTTAGTATTAGTGCATGAATTAAAAATAGCTCTTCTCAAAATATTTAGGAGAGGATATCTGAAGGTCAGGTGAGTAGTTGCAATATAATACAATATAAAATGTAACAGTTTACGTGAGCTAAAAATCACTCCAGTGACATGAATTCACGAGAAAGTTTGCGCGCAGGTGAGCTATCACTCTCGCTAAAAACGAAGCCCTGCTACTTAAACTGTTCAAATCGTGTGAACACTTATTATTATTCGCCCTCGAGGCATCTTCCCCCCCCCCCACACGTTTCTATCATATTATATTTCCTTACTGGGAATAAATGTACTTCAATGGCACTAATTAGTGTTTATGAAAGAGATGCCCTCTGAAATATATTCTTTGCAATTTCACCACTGATGGAGAGGTCTTCATTACTCTGTAAGCGACATGTAACCGTTAATTAAATCTGCCAATCGGACAATAAAACAGATGTTCTGTCTGTAAAGAAATCAGACTCTTTATTCTGAGAAAGGGTACGGGAACAGCTACTTCCAAACGGTGCCAGCATTACACAGCAGGGCTGCAGAATTAGGTATTCATACAATATTGGCACATGGAGACACTTTCATTTCCACACAATTTATGCAATATGTGTAGTTGTTAAATTGCCAGTTTTTCCTCGCCAAAGATGTATACATGTTGGCTGGGATTGCATACAATGGAGGACTCCTATAGTTTAAACTGTGGTGGATGTGTTTTGTCTGTTCCTTTCATTTACATTTACATAGTCTCGGATGCTTTGTCAGTTTCCTGTGTGATCTCGAGACGATGGCTCATTATGGGTTGGAGTAATCTAAATTTAATTATCTGTTGCTGATAGTTGGGAATTTATATAGTTATTCTACCCGCACTGGTTGATTATCTGATACATTTAGCTTCGTTTGAGATTTTTATTTTTGCAGAGCGAAAATTTGCTATAAAAATCTCGATATTTTCGAGCAAGAAACTTGCAAACAAGACACATGGCTAACAGTAACACAGGTTTTTGATGAACTTCGAACCTGATATTGAAATATCGGCTTGAAGATCATGGCAGGAATTTATTCATGAGCAATTTAATCAGAACGTGAAATGTGCAAACCAGGTGTGGTGGTAGTGATGGAATAATTGTCATATTTGGTTTGTTAATATAAAAAAAACAACATTTGTATCAATAACAGATATTATTTGCTGATTTCTGGGATATTTTAACAGCACTCTTCAAAGAGGGCAGGCAAGAAAAGAACGAAAAAATCAGTTCATTTCCCTTGTTTCCACATTCGATGAGTTCTCTTGTAACACAACCGTCAGTTTGCACATACATGTTATACCTGTATATAGTGTATTTGTATAGTGTATTTGTATAGTGTCATCATTAATATCATCAGCTTGGCTTGGTTTAGCAATCCCCACTCTCTCATCCCTCACACAGGTAAAGTACCAATTCTAGACTCTAACAACACTGATTCCACTGTCCACACTCAGTCGGATTTGATTAACGCAATTGGATGGCCTTGTTTGTCTGGTGGCCCGGCTTACACTTGATTTAAATCAGCGAGTTGTGTAGCAACAAAATCTCCCAATTGGGTCATCCAGTGTTGAGAGGTTGGAAAATTGGGCGGGAGAGCAGGGTTGATGTAAATCAGTTGAATAAGAATTTCAATTTTATTTCACTTGTTCCCACATTCGATGAGTTCTCTTGTAACACAACTGTTAGTTTGCACATACATGTTACCTGTATATAGTGTATTTGTATAGTGTCATCATTAATATCATCAGCTTGGCTTGGTTTAGCAATCCCCACTCTTTCATTCCTCACACAGGTAAAGTACCAATTCTAGACTCTAACAACACTGATTCCACTGTCCACACTCTCCTGGGTCGGATTTGATTAACGCAATTGGATGGCCTGGTTTGTCTGGTGGCCCGGCTTACACTTGATTTAAATCAGCGAGTTGTGTAGCAACAAAATCTCCCAATTGGGTCATCCAGTGTTGAGAGGTTGGAAAATTGGGCGGGAGAGCAGGGTTGATGTAAATTGTGAATCTGTAACGGATTGAGTCAAAATCTTGACTCTTGACTGCACTTTGGTAACGTAATGTGAATTGTCTGCAAGTCCAAATCATGTTAGCCATGTAACATCTGATGATAAATAGTCTGACGGAGAATTAACTATTTTGCTTACCAGTTTAAAGTTTCTTTGTAGAAGGTGAAATTTTCCATACTTGATGTATCGCTGTTGGGCAAGCTCATTTGCCTAAATCAAATCGGTCCCTGGAGTGAATCAGAGCATCAGAAATGCATACATATCTACATACGTAGTGAGCTATTCCAGGTTCCTGGTCTTCTATAACTCGGTTGATGCTGTCACCAAAACTCTTTTCTGACCAAATTAGCTACACATCATGAATTTTCAATTTATTGAACCGGCTTTCATAAACTCATAATGGGAGTGCTAAATAAACAATAGTGCATCATGGGAATTACAGATTTAAAGCACTAGATTGATCAGTTCAAATTTTCAAAATATAATCCAGCATTTTCATTGGCCTGAGTGGAAAATTTGAAGAACATCCAGCCAATGGTAGAGTTTCTGTACCTATATGCCGGATTGTTCTGGTCTATTATTGGCCAGAACTGAATTTGGGTACCTAGGAAAATGCTCGAGTTAGCTCCCCTTGGCATGTCTAACATAACGATATCTTTCTTTTGCGTCATGAGGATAGTGTTTTAATACTATAATGTGAACCATGCATCTCCTGCTCCCTGGGCATATTCTCTGGGTTTTTTTGTTTTTTTTTGTTTTTTTTGGCTTTGAGGAAAAAAAAGAGAACAACATATTGCGCTTAGAATCTTTGCTATTGCTTATCATTATGTCAACTTGGACATGGCTAATCCCTCTAATAATTCTATCAAAGGGAGTGAAATTTCCCACCTTTAGTTGGGGGTGGTGATCAAATTTATTATAAACTGAAGTTGACAAAATGGTCCAAAATCCTGCATATAATCCATTATATCTCTATTATATCAACAATTTTTGAGGGTGGTCAAATTTATTAGAACATTTGATCAATTTTTGTCCCCAAACGTTGGGGTAATCAAATTTTGTTGTGGGAATTGAAGTGTTAGAGGGATTACCATAGATGTTATTTATGATGCTAATTTTGAGCTGGGACAGAAGATGCATTGTTCAACAGTTCTATTTATGTTGTTGTTGTTGTCATTGTTTATGAGTAAATTCTCACTCACTGTTGTCCAATCGGCTTGTTGAATCATCTTGGGGCATTGAGGTGCGAAAGTTTACATTTGGGAAGAACACCATTTCAACGCCTCTGTTTCTGTTTTGCGCTTCATTGAAATGTTTCTTCATTAATTGCTGAACTGTGAATTGGAATTTCATCGCTACAAGGTGTAAAGTTTCTTTTTCTTCCGTAGCACTATTATGCGCATGCTGTTGAATTAACCAAAACTTTTGAGAGCAAGAGACTTATGTAGAGTATATTTCCCTCCAATTTTGGCTTTTCGCTGGCTGAGGTGTTCCCATGTTCGCACTGTGACCTTACTAATTGTATATGCATGTTTTCTTCTTATTTTTGATGTATGAGACTGCAGGCAGTAAAGCCATGACCTACCCTACCGTATTCCCAGGACAATTTCCACTCGTGGTTAGTGGTCACATCTTATTCACTTCAATCTGCAAACCTGCAAATGAGCACAGGGGAGATTCCATACAGACCCCTTCCCAAATAGTGACCGTGGCAAAGGTGTCTGGTTCCATGCTGCTTCAAAGATTTCTTCTTTGAAGTAGCAGGAACAAAACTGGGCTGGGTGGTGCTTAGTTGGTTCGTCGTGATATAGCTGAAATATCGTTGAAAGCGACGTTAAATTCTATTCATTCACTCACTCTTTGAAATCATCCAGGTCGCCTTATACCAAAGCCTGTGGGCTCTAACTCGGTCAACCATGTTAACTACATATGGACTATTCTAATGTTTTGTGAAGGAAATTCATATTTCATTATCTTTAGAATGATTGAAGCAACAAGTCATTCACCCGGTCAAACTGTCCTACCTGTCCTTCCAGTTTCAACTGAAATGCCGCCAACGACGTTGTTGCGCAGCCCACACTGAACAAGGATGTATATTTTATTGCCACTCAGGGGATATGTTGAAACTCCCCTGCTTGTTTGAAGATTTGCTCCTTAAAAACATCGCCTGACTGTCCTCTGCTCGCTTCGCCAATACGGACTAAATCTGCTAGTTTACGAACTTCCACAGGTCTTATTGTAGTTCACTTAGACAGGATTGGAACTTTCTGTGAAGCCTTTTTGGCATTTTCGAACTGCCTGTAAACGTATATCTGCCACTGACTTCAGATTTGAAACGGATGCCATCGATGAAAATTGTTCAAATTGAAATTGAGTTATTCCATGAAAATTGTCTGCTTACCAAATTCCGCAGAACAGAAAGTTTGTTTTATTGAGTGAAATTGTTCACACCTGTCCTGGACCAGGAAAAAATGGTAGATATGTCCTGGACAATGCATATGGTTATGAAACATAGCTACAATATTAAAAAACCCTGAATTCTTGAGGCATAATTAGCAGATTTTCATTCGAACCAAAACAGTTCCCAAATTGGATTTCGTGAACTGTAGTGTTATAAGAGTTCTAACGTAGGACCTGTGGGGGAAAAAGGTGCTTAGATCTTGATGTTTAATTTTTGCTGAATTATGTGCTTTGCTTGATCATTCTTCGAATTTGCGCTTGACAAATATATATGTTTATGTAGCACTTTGTATATTGCTTGAGGAATAGTAGTCCACGAATTATTTGTAGATTCACTGATACCCATCAACCAAAATACAGTAACACTGCAAGAGTGTGCCTACATGTAACATGTCAAAGTAACGAAAACTCGTTCAGGCCTTTTGTTTTCAATACCGTCTTAAGTTTTTGTTGGATTATTGAATGAAGATAACTGAAAATGAAGTGACGAGTAGATATAAATGCCTCATTTTTTTCCATTAGGAGATCCTTGGGCCAATCAGGTAAGGTGAGGGCTGTACATGGATTTGGTTGCTATAGCAACTCAATCCGCAGTTCAAATATGTGTTTTCTTCCCGGGATGCTCGAAATGAATACATGTATTCTTGTTTTGAGAGAGGAATAACGGGTGGACCATATCACATGACCTTTAAACGAGGAAGGGCTGCTGAAAATGGGTACATGAAATAATAGTCTTTCTTCCTTGCCGATTTGTCTCGTAATTTCCTGTGCATCTCCAGTCTTGCAAATGTTTTAATACCATACTGAAGCTTTGGATCCTATTGTAGAACAGAATTTGAAAAAGTTGAATTTTTTATTACCGATTTCCAGGCCTTGAAATGCCAGATTTTTGTCTTTCGGTCCTGGAAAGACCTTCGATTTTAGCCTTCTGACACGAACAAAAACAATCCCTTATTATGTTATTACGTTACTGTATGCCGTTTGCGAGCATTCAGAATTGAGAATGCAAGAACTTTCTGTGTATGTAATGATTGAAAGTACTTGGAAAAAAGTTGATTTAGGCCATTGAAAGTCCTGGAAAACGTTGATTCAGGTCCTTGAAAGTCCTGGAAAAAGTTGATTCAGGTCCTGCAAAATAATTTTTCAAGAAGAGTGGGAATGAATAGGGATCGAGTGTTTCTGTCTACACTCACATCCCTCATCTCAGGTAGGTCATTACCTTCCATATAAAAACAAGATAAGGGGAGGTTTGATAAATATTTCCTTTGTGTCTGAGAAATGGTATTGAGTTATTGCTCATGGCTAATGTAAGGAGATCGGAATTCAGTTGATCGCCATATTTGTGTTCATAGCAAGAGCCATTGAATGTAATAGTTGTCCTGGACTCCTGATTGAATTTAAGTTAATCCTTAGACAATAGATCTATTTGCCCCGATAACAGCGGCCGGGGCATTCATGCGGAACTCCCGGCATTAATTTGTGGTTCGTACTTTTGCTCACCTTCCTATGCCTACAGCATAGCAAATAGTTTTAATCAATCATAACTGGGATATTTCCGACTCTCAAGTTGCCAAAATTTTCATCAATGTAAGCATGCATAGTCCGTTCTTGGAATAGTAGCATAATTTGGGCAATGTGTATTCACCATATTTACACCATCTTCACAAGTCCAGGGAAATATTAAATCCTCGCAGAGGGTTTACCTGGACATTTTTGGTGATTCGAATGAGTTCTTAAGTCGATGCCTCTATTATACAATCTCGTACATTTCATCCCCCATGCTTGTTTTGAATTAGCATGTCGGTATCCCAAGCCTGCTGTTTTGCTTTGACTTGGGGTGTCTATATCATCCGTACATCAAAGCAGTTCGGCCCATGATGAAATCCAAACCAATTACATCTCATACCTTGCAGCGGATTGGCATAATCAGCTGGCTTAGCACATTCAAAATCTGTTTGAAACAGCCCCTTGCTGCCGACCTAGGAATAAGAGCAAAAATATGAACCACAAATTCATACCAAGATTCACTTGTCAATGCTGCTGATATCAGGGTGAATTTATTGTCAAAGGATTAACTTCATTTATATCAGAAGTCTGAGATTGAAACATTTATCTAGTGGCTGAAGTTGTTGAACTTCAGGTAATGGCAAAAATTGCTACCTTGAGTTGGCACCAGTAACTTGAATTCTTTCATCAGTGATGTAAACCACACTGCAGTGGCCTTGTGATAGAGTGCTAGCTTCCCAGGTTCGACCCTGTCCAAAGACTTAAAAAATTGAACTTTTATCTTATTCGCTTGGTGCTCAGCAGTAAGAGGATAGATAAAGGACTGGATTGTTACATTCATTCATTGGCTTGGTGCGTTCAGTTGATGGCAGCTATTGCTGAATACAGTTGGCTGGGATTGTTGCGCTTTAATTGATGGCAGAATTCTGACTTTCATAAATCGGATGGGGCCAGGCTGATGAACACACGAATTGCATTCGGTAGATATTTTCACAATCGCTGCTCATGCTCCAGAGAATATTTTTATCAGTGGTTGAAGACCAGGACATTCCCACACATGGATAGTGGACTGGAACATTTAACCTGGTTGAAAGCTAAGATTTACAACTGCCCCTGTCAGTATATTTGAGTTGAACACTGGCTGGCTGTTCAATCAGGCACAAATGTTTGTATTAGTATTGACAGAGTGCCTCATTAAATCAGTAAATCATTTCTCTGAGCAACTCTCTCAGTTTTCCCCCAGTGTGAGCTCCAGTGATATTACACTATGTTCTAGCCAAGATGGTGCATGGGAAGTGGGAGTTTTTAACTAATGCCAAACAAAATAATTTGTGTTTCCGGTTAACTGACCCTACCTACTGAAAACGTGCATACCCTACGTCTTCATGCGACTTTTGCTAAAAAATGGCCAAAATCTGGCGACCCTGTCCACTTTTACTAGCCGCTGCCGCCGATTTTATTTTTTTCAAATATGTTAGGCCATTTGTAATATCATTTTTCTTAAGAAAAACAAAGGAGCATTCTCCATTAGAGTGAGAAATAAAATAGCTAATTCGCACAACTTCGTTTTGGTCTCGCATAGAATCCCCATGGGGTGGACATGTGACTTGATGCTTTGGAAACAACTTTCAAACAGGATTATCTCCCTCGAGAAATACATGCCGAATCATAGCGATAAGCTAAGGGTAGTGTTAAGTGAAACGTAAAATGCCCTTAGCAAGCCAAGATGAAAAACAGTATGAGACCAATGATGGTCTATGTATATTTTCTAATACAAAATTGAGGTACGTGCATCACAGTATACTGGTATGGGCACTTTGAAAGGAACTTCAGGCATGGCAAGTACATGAATTGAATATTCTTTTATTCAATGGAATGCTGAAAGTAAACAAGATCCTGTAAAAAAGTCTGACACTTCTCAGACCAGAGAGGGTATGACACTTATTGAACACTTATGCATCCCGCACACTCCAAAAAAAAACAAAAAACTAATTTTTCACACTTTGCCTACCCACTCTATCTTCGGTGTGAAAAAAAAAGAAGAAAAAAAAGGTTACCTCTATGACCTACCCCAATTTGATATGTATGTAACCGGAAACACATATATTTTTTTGTTTGGCCTAACAAGGGCTTCAATGACTGTTATTGTGAAATGCCCCCTCTGTCTGGACGTTGTGACCCAGTCTTTGCATCTGGTAAAACATCCCTACTGTATCAGCCCCATTAAGTGTACTGTAGAAAGGTTTATGGTAGAGTTGATTTTGTTCCAAGATTTATATCGTTCATTCCCACAAGATTCCAGTGTGAAGAAAGTTGGAGTGAAATTTTGGTTATGTAACAGAGATATTGTTATGTGACATTGAAATAAATGGGTGTAGTTTTAGATATTTCATTGATGAAGATAGTCCACAATGAAATTAAAATCCAGTATTGATGTATGCAAAAATGGCACAAAGCTGTCGGGGGAGAAAATAACCCTCTGAAAGCTAGCTTTTTTCGTGACACAATCTGCCCAGTTGGCAAACTGGAGATCGGCTGATATTAACGCAGACCAACCAAAAAATGTTGGATTACGTAACTATTGATTTCACATAAATTTCCGTAATGGCGCGACCATCCAAGCATGAATATCCTGATGAGTTTTCCGATCTCGTTTGGAGATTAAATCAGATCTGACCCGGCATCATAACTCATGTCTGTTTGCTGTGTGGGAAACTCTCTGACGTCTCAAAAAAATTGTTACATCTTCAATTTCTGTCACGATGGCAATTTTGATGGGTAAATTGCCCAGATCGACTGCAGTATTAATTGTGGCAGTGCTCGCGAGTCTGGTGTCTTATTGATTGTAAGGACAAACTGGGGCACCCATGGGGTCCTGTATGTAAAAAGGAATAAGATCCTAACTGTGGGGTCCCTGGTATAAATAGGACGCTAACCGCGAGGTTCCCGGGTATGAAAAGTAATAGGACAAAAACGTCATGATATGACTGAAACATTGTTGAAAGCGACGTTAAATCATACTCACTCGGCCACTCGATTGTGGGGAGGAAATTTTGGAAGGAATATAGTATGAGTTTGGATTTGATATAGGATCGAACAATGCTGGGGTGGGGGTGTGAAGGGTCACCAGAGGAGGTGGAGGGAGGTATACCAGTAGGCGTATAAGTTGGGTGAATTAAATTGTTGGTGGGAGAGGGGGTGGGAAGAAGCATAGATAGTCCTGTTCAGGATCAGGGATTGTCATTGTGTGCTGGAAGATAGAAGTTTAAATAACTGGTTGGGGTGAGAGATGGGGTGAAGTTGGTACGAACTTACGCAGGATAACGTGCTGGGATAGGCGTAGCCTGACCAGTCATGATTCTTGACACCAGCTGCAGACATGATGCACTCCAGCAACGTTTCTCTCGAGTTTCGTTGATATTTGAACTAAAATACTGAAAAGTCGTGATTTAAATTATATGGGAAAAAGAATCCCATATTAACTTGATCAAGGGGTGAAAATTCCCACTCTCAAGAAGGAGAATACATCCCAACCTCACCTCGGCAGCTCTGTAGGGATGTATTTTTCTTCTCTCAGAGTGGGAATTTCCGTCCCATGATCATCAAGTTATATGGGCTCCTCTTAAGGTCTGCTGGAAGCATTCTCAATGTAAAAAAATTTAGAAAGGAAAAAAAAAAATAAGACTGCCTACACAGATGTGAATTTTAGCATTTGGCATGATCTTTGTCGATTTCGTTTGAATTATGAAATAATGTGTCAAGTCTTGAAGATTGTTTCACAAATATGTGACTTTGAGTTTACAATACATGTAGTTGAGGGAATGAGGTGACATGTACTATGGCAATGTAAAGATGGCTTGAACTTGTCCAAAAGCTAGGTCAATGAAGCTGTTTCATTTGACATGCTAAAATCATGGTCTCAGTCGATTTATCTCTGGAATAATTTACGGAAATCCACAACATTAACGTTTTTTGGCCATTCATCAGCTAGCTGCCTGGTGTGGTTTTTGTTGATGCATAAGTTATTTCAAGTGCCCTATGGTTGCCAGCTCATACTGCATTTTCGGAACTTCTCTCCCAGCGGTTTCTGGAGTACATTGCGCCAGAGATGACAATACATCAATCATGTAGTTCTCTCCCTTGCCTTGTCCCTGGTCATTTATTTTTAGACGTCCCCTCTCGAGGGTTAATGAGTCAATCAATCAAAGAGGAAGAACAGAAATAGATCAAGAACGGATCATGGTGCCAAGGTGTTCCAACATCTGGCTGCCTGGTCCGATGGGCAAATATATTGGTTCGTCTGTAGCCAGGTGTTTTGGGATGCATTTACTTTGAAAACTGTGACCATTCTAAGCTAGTCTTTAAGCCTAGAATTTCCATTCACTCTAGAAGTGATGCAATGTGAAAAGAGGAAATTTGTGAACTGTTGTTATTTCTTTGAGCGGGGGAGGGGGAGTAAGTGATGCAATAATGATACAAGTAATAAGGCTACATGATCATCGGTGATGAAAGGCATTTACAGTGGTGAAGAGTAAAAGGCATTTAAATTTCATGAGAGCAAAAAGGCATTTGAGGGGATGCAGTATTGGATAAAAAAAAAGTGTTTACATTTGTGGAGGGTAAAGGGCATTTGCATTTCTCAGGAGCAAAAAGGCATTTGAAGGCAACAATGAAAAACCATAAGAATGGATTAAAAAAAAAACATTTACATTTGTAAGACTGGGAATGTATTTGCAGGAATAAAATGTCACCTGCAAAGTGTAAACGAGCATCGCCGGCAAGGATGAAGAGGCATTTTACATTTGGGAAGGTAAAAAGGCATTTGCAGGACATGACACAATTTGAGCGACCTACAATGAGAGTAATAATACTGTGTTAAATCGTTGATGATGATTTGTTTTGACCTTGTTTCGACCTTGTCTCCCCTCTATCCCATGTAGATAGATGACGGCTACAGTGACCAGTACATGGCCGCTGCCCGCCACTCACAGTACGCCCAGAGAAGTGCAGGGCTCTCACCCCTCACCTACTACAACGGAACCATGATGCCGGTGAGAAGCTATATAAACACATACACTCGATCTCCACCCCAGCCACCCCAGCATTCTCACATTGTCAGATTCTTTGCCTCCTACCGTCAGATATATACCCTCTGATTGATTTGGAGATTGAAATGTGTGCAGCTTTTGTGCTCTTGGGCCTCAGTCAATCAACACTGCCCATGACCAAATGGAACAGTTTTTGTGAAGAATCCATCAGAGGATGTCACACTGACAGTAGAAGGTTAAAGCTTTGACAGTGGGAGAATGCACCCCGGCAGTTCACTAGGGATAACAGCGGACTGATCTCTATACAGAGTTTGAGTACAAAGCGAGTATTAAGCATGCAGGGAGCAGAACTTTTGCTGTATTGGAGTCAGTAAGCAAGAAAACTGAGTGTCAAAGCATCATATGTCTTAGTGGCTAATTGTGGATCAAGCACGGTAACCATGGTAACCATAACCCACAAACAACAATTTGTCATTGATAACCAATGAGAAAGTAAGACACCCAACTATAAATTTGCTTTGATGTCGCGAAGTCGGGACTGCAGTTTCTGAATTTGGATTCGGCCGCCACTATTACCAGCAGAAGACCGCAGTAAAACGAGAAGAAAACTGCCTCCTCCCCCACCCCCTTCTAACTCTCTCTGTAACTCTACTACTTTTAACATCCATGTAGCAGTTTATCACAAATATCAATTTCTTTAAAAATATTTTTACCTACATTCACATGTTCCTGAGAATATGATTTCAAGAAAGAAACAGAGTAAAATTTTGGTTATTCACATGCCATGCCATTGAAAGATGTAAAAATAAACTCCTTGTTTTGACAATAGACAAAACCGTATTGACTTTTTCCATCTCCATTATAATGAAATCTATGTATGACATATTTAAAAATTGAGCAATAAATGTTGCTATTTTTTCTGATTATGAAAGCGGAAGATATTACAAATTTGTTGAACAATTATTCCTTTGACCACCCAGACAGCAGTTCCATTTTACCATTATCAGGAGCCACTGTAAATTTACAAACCTGTTTTTTTGAGAGAATTCTTGTCGCTATTGTCGACCTTTAGTGGCAGCAAAAATGTGACCTTCTTTGTATATATGTAAATGGCCCAATCTGCCTAAGCTCTACTAATATTTTGTAGCTGTTTATGCATGGGCAGTGTTGTGTTGGAGTTGTCACCTGTACTGCACTGCAGGGCCATTGAAGCCGTTATACTTGGGGGTGGGGGGAGTTGAAGCATGGTGTTAATTTGCATTTTGTTGTAAAGCATGGTGTCTTGTTTTGTGGAAATTGTGATCAAAATGGGGGACCCTTACATGCTTGTTCTCCATCCGACACAATTAGGTGAACGTTCTTCGTTCTCTACGTGTGATGTCTTATGCTGTCGGACCAGGAGTTGAAATGTTGGAAGGTGATAGGCAAGAACGATTTCTACCTGTCTACTCTCAGCAGTAGCCTGAATGCGCTAATGATATGAAATAATAAAGTTACTTTTATGTTTTGTAATTTTGCATAAAATATGAAGAAAAAAGCAAAAAAAAAAAAAAAAATGAGTGCATTTGAGGCCTGATTTGTGTCTCTTCGCAGTTTCCTGCGTTCAGTTTTTGAGCAAAAGTGAATTAACTTTACCTTGTGGCTACCTGTCACTTGAGGAAGGTAACTTATTTTTCTACCTGTCACATGGAAACAGTACCTGTCAGAGACAGGCTGTTAACAGGTGTTAATTCTGATCTACTACTCAGCAGTATTAAAAACGAAAGAAAGAGCAAACACGTCACAAGTTGAGAACGATGAAGAGTCGCCACTTGTGTCCAATGGAAAGCTGGATATATATACGATCCCCTTTGTTGGTTGGTCGAGTGGCATAGCTATAGGTCAGGGATGGGAGATGGCCAGTACAAGGCAGTGTACCTTTGTGACCTTATTCTACATGTACTTGCATGTGACTGTTCAACTGCTGCTTCAGCTTGGAGTCCTTCGTGATGGGAGAATGCTCATGTCATCAGATCCTACTGTAAGATATACCCTCTGATTGCATTGCGCTTAAAAATGTGGGGCACAAGTTCTGTGTGCATGGTTCTTGGGCAATAAGCCTTGCCCATGGCAAGGCTTTGGTGTAAGACCTCCCATTGAAAAGGTAATATCCTGGACAAAAGACTTACAATACAACTTGCAGCAGATCCTTTGTCAATTATATTTTGTGAGTCTTACACCAAATCGTTGCCTTGCCCATTACTCGGGATGTCGCAGCTTTTAACATGTGCTCTTGTCTAAATGACTAGCAGTTAACTTATTCCTGTGTGTACAAGATGAACTGGGTGTATTTTTCATCCCTCCTATTTGCAGATTCCTGTAATGATCAAAATTGATAAAGAAGAATGGACATGCGCTCTGCCTTTTTTGTTCCAATGCAGTCAGAGTTGAATACCATGCCAATTATCAATCATAAAGGGTAAACCACATTCACACGGGTCCCTTGACATCAGATAATGGCAGAGTTGTCGATAAACCATATGTAAATCGAACCAACGTCACAACAACTAAGATGGGTTTAACAGATTCTTGATGACAGCCAAGACACACATCTTCTAGGCATACAGCTAAGAAATTACTTCTGAAATTCCACTCTCGGTAATAGGAAACGCTTGGCATGCAACTGATAATTAATGCGTTGGAATATTCTGATGAAGCGTGAATTTGAAACAGCATCAGTTGTTCCATTTTAAGCCATTTCTTCAATTTGCAATAATGTGGAAAGACATGACCGTGATGCAAATGATTGCGTAACAAAATTGTACCTCTTTTCACAGAAGAGATTCAGTTTTGACCCAGAAATTGCATGAACTCGCTCTTTTAGTAGCTTTGTTTTCTGACTAAAAACACATCAAATTTTATCGGGACATAACGCTTTCTACACACGTTACTGAATTACGTCCGAGATGACAAGTGAAGGATTTATTGATGGGAAATTAATCGGTGTATTCGCTTGTACAGATTTTGTAGTCACCACTTAGTTCTGATTTGGTTTCAGGAAGTTAATTTTTCTCTGAGCCGTACTGTACATTTACATCAAATTCTACGATATATCAATCAGTAATATCAAGGGACCTGGGTATACAATTATACCTTGAAACTATTGACTTGTAACGAGTTAAACTCTGTTGCGATTATGAAGCACTTTAACGGCAGTATTCGCCGCTGGGTTTCCCTTCTCTTGCAGGCCCATCCATACCTAGGTTCGATCCCGACATCGGCGGTAGCATTTAATCCTTATTCAAATATGTCTGGCATGCCCACGATGAGCCTAGC
Organism: Hanleya hanleyi; assembly: GCA_036873755.1. Taxonomy (NCBI): domain Eukaryota; kingdom Metazoa; phylum Mollusca; class Polyplacophora; order Lepidopleurida; family Hanleyidae; genus Hanleya; species Hanleya hanleyi. Next base: position 46,386 of record JAVTVY010030096.1, on the reverse strand, counting down.
CTCGGCAAGTGATACGCAAACCATGTCCCAGGCGGTCCCGGGGATGTTACAGGCACAGGTCCCCACCAACCAACAGAAGGTCTCCAGGCCAGACAGATTAGAGGTAGGTCATGAAATTCGCCTCACCTAATTAATACCTTTCTCATCAGCGAATTTTCACCCCCTCTCTCTCTCTCTATGCGCACATTTTTGCAGCATAAAAATACACACTCCACCTGTGTCTAAATGGACTTACAAAGCTTATGCCTATGAGTGTTGTCACAGAGTACGCTAAAACAAATCAGTTACCAGTTATAGTCTGTTCCAGCCTGCTTGCAGTCACAATTCTTGTATGGACTTTGCAAATTACATATGCAGGCCTGCAACTGCCTCCTATATTTTTGAGTCATTCCTATATTTTCCTATATTTTGCTCAAAACCTGTATTTCCTACATTTTGCCTCTCGTCTTGAAAACTTTCACCAATTCTCTGAAATGAGTCAAATTGGCATGAGGAAATACATTTCAGGAAAAAAAATGTGACTCGCTTCGCTCGACAAATTTGGAAACTTTTAAATCTCTCTTTCTTGAACTGTGCAGCAGAATGGGTCTCCTTAATCACCATGACTGCATTTAGTGGAAATAATTTGATTTAACACCAGAAAACTACCAACTTTGGAACATACAATGTAGTAGTGACCTGTCTTAGACGCCTTTATTTCCTATATTTTATAAAGAAAATTCCTATATTTCTCCTATTGTTTGGCAAATTTCCGCCTATATTTTCTGCTATATTTTCACTGTGAGCGACTTGCAGGCCGGCATATGGTAAATCCTCAAGTAATTAAATCACTTTTAGACCAGCTATTTATCCAATTAAATTAAAGAAGTAGAGTAATGAACATTTTCTTTTGCCAACATCTTGTACAGTAGATCAATTGTGAACAGTTCTGATCAGAGCTGAATATTCACATAGTTCCTGGAATTGGCTTCCAAAAAGTGGTTCAATATGTGCGAATTATTGGTAATCTCTAATAATTTGAATGCTTTTAGACCAGCTTTTTAGTCAATTAAATCAAACAACTATGTGATAAACATTTTCTTTTGCGAACTTCTTGTACACTTCTGAACAATCCGAGCTGAATTTTCATAGAATATTTCCTTGAAATTGGCTTCTAAAGTGTGTTTTAATATGTCTGAATTATTAGATAGCATACCATATACCTCATTTCCAACCATGCTAAACTTTGCCTGTACTGGCTTCACCAAATTTTATCATAATCCAAGCTATTCCTAGTTTACAAATTTCTGAATAGCCCTGATGAGAAGCGTTATCATCAGACAAATTACTTCAATCATAATTTACATGTAGCTGGAAAAATGGACCCTAATTAATGGTGACTGATTTGTGTAAGGGGAATCCCTTCCTTTTATATAATAATGTTATTTGTGTGTCACTATCTGACTAACAATCTCTCACCCAAACTAGCTATAATTTTACAATTTTGGTGAGGGTGGGGGGGTCGTTTTGTAACAGTAATTCGATGCTGTTATCTGAAGAATATGTGAAACTGGCTCAGGGTACATTGTGTATCCATGCAGGGCTCTAGATTTAGGGGAGGGGTTAGAGGTGGTGATGCCATGGACACGGTGTTGTACGTCTGTCCCTTTTCCTTTGCTGCACCGTATCTGTGCAAGGCCTAGCTGGCAGAGAGAGAAGAAGCATTTTCTCTGTTTTTTGCAAACGTCCATGAAAGAAATATCAGGGAAAAATATCCTGTCCTAACAAGTCCCACCATTTAGGGAAAACATTTTTAATACTACCCATTTAAGTATTACTGTCGGCGTACCGTGTTGGCGTTTCCCGTATTCTCATATGTTTGGCCTGAGGATATATTTCTCCCTGGTACATGTACATCAGACCTATGTTCTCTATATTGTTTTGTTCAAGGGTGGGGGGGGGGGAGGTGTTAGAGGAATCATCTGTTTACGTAAATGAGACCGATAGGTTGTTTGTACCCTATGCAACAGTTTCTTATGTCCACCTATCCTTCCAAAATCCAACATTGGCTCCACATAAATATTTGTGCAGGGTGTATAACAAACTGGAATCCACAAAATGACTACCTTTTTTATGTGATATTTATAATATACGAAGTATTTTCAAGTTTCTCTGATTGGAATGCCATGTAATACACTTGTTTCATGTAACTAGGGTCAACAGCTGCAATGAAAGCGCAGCTGAGATACTAAGGCTACGTCCGAGCATCCACCACATTCTTGGGTCTGAATGCGAGGTGCCAAGGGACTCCTGTAGAGTCATGGTTGCCTTTTAGTCGCCAGACATTGCCAATGCGGGAGTTGCACAATACAGGGTTCCGGCCTTGGCCGCTAGGATCGCCTTTGTCTTTATTTCCGTTTCATACCACTTCTATCGTCTGCTAGGCACAGCTGAGTGGGCTGGCTGATCGTTTCGCTTGGACGCGTAGCGGGCGATAACTCTCTGTAATAACCACCGCCCAGCCGCCAGGATCGCTATTATCTGAGAATGGCTCTTAAGCCCTTTTGTTTTTCACTTCAGACTTAGCGTGATAACGACATCGACAAAGAATGATTAAGATCAGGGAATGGCTCTTAAGCCCTTTTGTTTTTCACTTCAGACTTAGCGAGATAACGACACCCACAAAGAATGATTATGACAATAGTATATGACTGCTGTGAACATAACTCATTTATTTTGTATCCACGTAAACGTCCGTATAGAAATAAAGACGTCTTTTAGTTTTCATACTATTTCAGTCATCCCGCGGGCCTGTTTTATATTCGGTATATTTGTCTTTCACCATTGCTAACGTATATGGCGGCACAATCGAATAAACTACGACAGGTTTCTATCGATTGTATCAAGTATTGAACTTAAAATCATATAAATCAACCACATACCTTAAAGCAAACACGCAGTCGCTGCTATTTTCATATCAATTTCCATGTCGGCTGCTTTTTCGCGACAAACCGTAAATGTCGTTCGCCGCGATCGGGCGGTGGTTATTACGGAGAGTTATCGCCCGCTACGTGTCCAAGCGAAACGATCAGCCAGCCCACTCAGCTGTGCCCAGCAGACGATAGAAGTGGTATGAAACGGAAATAAAGACAAAGGCGATCCTAGCGGCCAAGCCCGGAACCCTGTATTGTGCAACTCCCGCATTTTTCCCACCTCTTGCATTTCGCTCCAACTGCATAGGTTGACATCATAGTGTATTAATGTTGTCATGGACAAATGTCAGTGAGGCCATATAAAATCATGAGGGTGGTTCAGTGGTATCTTTAAACTATACCCAGTTAAATTTCCAAGTGTTAAACTGCACACACATATCATCATATACGGCCTTGTTGACTTTTGTCCGTGAGAACATCAATACAACATGACATCATCCTACATGTATGCAAATGAACCTTGACATCTGGAATCTCTTTTATGGCATTCTATATGAAGAGAACAAAAAGTTTCTTGAAATGTATGTAATATAAAGTAGTCTATTTTGTAGATTTCAGTTTGTTACACTCGCTGCAAAAAAAAACGAGAACAGAACAGTTTTGCACATTCAACCATCAATTTGTCACAAGCTCTAAAGTAGATGTCTAAATAAAATGGACAGATTCTAGTTGATATTAAACATCTCTGGCACAGAGAATATAAGAGGAGCGTTGTTTCCCAAGGAAGAACAAAACCAGCATAAGCTTCATCGTCCCGCTAGCTTAATAGCCTACAAAAATATAGATGCTATGAGGTATTCAAGTCTTTCATTTCTCGCCACATAGATTTGAAACTGTGAAGTCCTCGTCTCGGTCTGTGTCAGAATGTGGTTTGCCATGAAGGACTTGATCTGTGTATGTCTAATTTCAATGCAGCACTTGAAGACTAAGGTGTCAATGCTTGCACATGTGCGAAATAAAGAATGGTTTTCTGAAAACAAGAAAAAGATAATAAATCTAGAAACTAAATCTATATTCTAGAAATAAGAAATGTTTTCTTTCACTTTCAGGAGACGTAAGTGTAAAAATATTCTTTAATATGCAACAAATTACTTCTAAGTCATTTAAGTTGCTTGTGGTGATAGCTTCCATATTTGCCTTCAATAGTTAATGTAGAATCAAGTTGTGATTTCTTTGAAATATTTTAGGACATAGAGCGTCTTTTTCTTGTTCAAGAAAAAAACCTCTTCATTGGGTAAGAATTTTTTTCTTGAAAAAAAAAAAAAATAAATTTTCTTACCACATGGACAGATTATCTTTCTCAAAACATTCTGTCCCAAAATATGTAATCAATATGTAATCATCACAAGCAAATTTGGAATAATTATCTAGGATAGTAAAAAATATTATGCCACTTCGGTCTTCTGAAAGTGAGAGAAATATTTATTTATGGAAACACATCAAAATTCTAGATTTTAGACCTAGTTTCTACATTTATTATCTAAAAACAAGATTTTTTTTCCAAAGAACCATCATCGATGCAAAGAAAAAGAAAACATTTGTCATTTATATGACACATTTGTCATTTATATGATACATTGTTCATTTATATGACACATTTGTCATTTATATGACACTTTCGGCCTAACACGAGGTCTTTATGGATGAAAATTCCTCGAAATTTGACCCAAATTTAGTTGCAGAGGAAAAAGTTTAACCACTCACATTGACACCTTGGTCTGGTGTTACCTCCATTGGCAGGGTATACAGTGTTATCTCCCTTGACAGGGTGTTAATTCCCATGCTAGTTGACCATTTCCTATGCTGTGTTACCATCGACAAACCATGGGCTTGTTGTAGACTACACTTATGTACCATACTTCACCACGGTATTGTACTGTGACCCTTCTTCTCAAGCCAACTATATACTAACCTCCCGCTTTGCTTTCTCTTTTTTCTCGCTCTTTTGTAGGTATGTCGTGAATTTCAGAGAGGTACATGCACGCGGCAACCTAGCGAATGTCGCTTCGCACACCCACCCGAAAACGTAACTGTTGACTCTACAGACAACCATGTAACGGTGTGTATGGATTACATAAAGGGGAAGTGTACGAGAGATTCTTGTAGATATTTTCACCCTCCTCACCACCTGCAGGCGCAGATTAAGGCCGCTCAACAACGAGCTAACGTTGCCTCTGTGCAGGCTCAAGCTATGGTAGGGTCCACACACTTGCTTGATCTAATTATATTCGCCGTCTTCCTTTTTTTTCTGTCTTTCCCTTTCTCTTCTCTCACCGTTCACTCGTCTTGTCTCCTATTTAATTATGTCTTGATAATTCACTCTAGTTTCTTTTCTTTTGTTTTTCACTGACCTGTACTGTTGTTTTTTTCTTTTTTTTGTCTCGTCTCGTTTTTAAGTTTCATTATATTCTCGTCTTCTCAGGTTTTTTCCCCATCTATATTAACCGGGTCACCTGACTTGACTCCTTCAACTCTGCACCTGTCGCTGAAAACTTCAGAAATAATCTATTTCCCCTTATTTTTTTTTCATCTTCCCCTCCAATATATAATTTGACTGAACTATAATTTCTTTTCATCCCCCTGTACCGGACAAATGTCTTGCTGGTCCGTACGGCATTCTATTAAAAATCTTACTACACAGTGGTGTGCTGCACAGCTTTTCTTGCTAATTAAAACAAAAATGCTTGTAGTTTAAATAACCTAGTATATTATTCTTGTCTGTCAGTCTGTCTGTCTGTCTGAAAGTCTACGCACTTGTCTTTGATGCTTTGGCCGCCTGAAGGTAACTTGTTAGATTACTAGTGGAATTATGCTGGTGACTGGGGGGTTAATGGTTGAATGGGGGGTTAATGGCTGTGTGGGGCCTAGCGGCAAAATAGCTCTACCGTTCCTGTCATGTGACTGTTTGGTGTGGCCATTAGCAGCGCAGACATCTTGCCTTCCACAGATTAAAATTTCAAAATAAATAATGAAATTTGTATTGATCAACCTCAGAATTATTGAGAAATGATTCACCAAAAGGAAAAAAAAAATTGTCCTCCCCTCTCTCCCAACCACCTCTTCTTAACTCTTCTTCCTCCCCACCTATTCTCACTTAGTATGCAAACTGCCGCTGCTTTATATCGAGGAAATGAAAGATTCCAAGGTGTTATACCTGTAGCCAAGATGGAGTATTTTCTCAAGTATGAAGTTTTCAATGTGGTGAGACCCCGTCCGGTGTCAAGTTATGTGATCCATATGGTATACTAATAACTATATGAGATACATATCTTTCTGTATATCAATATATATATACACACATATATATCGATCTATACAAGCCCTTGCACTTTGAATGCCTTTTTACACACACACTGGGTTTTATACATGTAGTTGTATACCGTACTGTACTTGTGTCCAGGCGAATGAAATCGTATGATCGTATATCCTATAGGGTGTGTGTATATTCTCCTGCTTCAATAGACATAGCTCGATCCTAATGGCTTAGCTTCTAGTCCAAACTCTGTAGCTGATCAGTAGAATGGTGGACGGATGTTGCCTCGTTGTTCTTCGGGAGATAACGTGAAAAATATGAGGAGGCTTGGAACAAAGCCACCTTTGACTTTGGGAGAAATGTTCTCGGAATGATCACGTCTTCCCCGATGTAATTTATACACCCGCCATGACACCGAACTTGACTCGGCCTCAACAACGAATGTACGGCCTTGACACTCACGATTGATGGTTGACTGCCTCGACACTTCCCGACCGAAACTGAACACACTCGTGTAAGTTGACAGCACATATACCCGACACACAAGCACACGTATATGGCACAACCAGTTCAAACTGGTTCACTCAGGACACCAAATTACAGTATGTATGGATATTAAGGCCATATCAAATTCATGATTTTGAAGGAAGGGATTAAAATGAGTTGTTTGTTGTATTTTGGTTTCTGGTTTTGGTGGCTTATTCGCATTTTGTGCTTCAGGAGAAGTGGAGAAGTACTAAAACTTGCATAATTTCCAAACACATTGTCTTGTGCTGTCATTTATGAAAACAATTTATATTTAAACAGTCAGTGCTGCTTATTCGCTTCGAAGAACTTTAGAACATAACTCCTCCAGAGCTAAAATGGGAAGAAAAACAATCTCATATGGTGATGAAACATCCGCAACACTTCCATTAAAACATGAAATTGGTATTCGGCCTTCAAAAATAAAGCTATATTAATGCTGTGTTAAATTATGATTTGAATCTGGTTGGAAAACAATTTTCCATGCATATCATCGATTTTAAGTTATAAAAACTGGTCGAAAGCTAATTTAAAATAGTCATGGTAATTTTATAGCTTTGAGAAGAAGATAGTAAAACTAGACACATGCAAGTTTCATTGTGACTTTATTGATATAATTTACTTATTTGTTTACAATCTTAGTCATTATCTTCTGTTGTAGTGTTTCTATTTATTTACGTTACTTCATATTCTCTTTCTTCTTTATTTGTACTTTCTATTCTAGATTTGTTTTATTCTGTTTTGAGAGCATCGCTCCGTTATTCATTAAGTTCCTTATTTTGGGCCAATTTATAAAGATAGTTGCTTTCAGCACATCTTTGCAACATCTCTATTTTTGTTGGATTGCACTATCCCAGGTGCATGCTCCAGTTCAGTCGATCTGGCACAAATCTAATTCTTTCTTTTGTTGATTTTTATTCTCAAGGATTCCATTACTCTGTAAAACAAGCAGCTTCAGGGTTTTTTGTGGGTTTTTTTTTCAAAATGTCCTACGTAAGAGACGGTGTGACCATGCAACCGAGCCTAGTGGTGTCATTTTTTGGACGAACTATCTCTAGCAAGGCATGATGTCTACTCTTCAGAGTTTAGCTTCGTAAATATTGTATATTCAAACAATGTTCGATATGATTATGCATGTCGGTTGACCTTTACCAATGGTGCTTTTTTTATTTTCATTACCCATCATGCATTGCTGCTTGCTGTTGTCATGTGCCGCCATCCCTGCCATGCTGCCATTTCATTGGCCAATGCCATCATGTGCTCTGCATACTAATTAGCCGCAAGTGGTTGAGGTCTTGACAGGAAAGAAGCGACCTCGTGATCCGCAAGACGATCTCCTTCTGGTACTATTCCCATGATGCTTTGCATGTAGCTGTAGTGTGCTATTTTATAAACTTCGAGAAAGATGTATTGCACAGTCACATGACATTACAAGCTATCTCTTTCGCTTCCTAGAGTTATTTTTGTCTCTTATAATCACACACTTAATAATAACGTTGATTTTCTCCTCGACGTCGTCGTAATGGACACTGAGCATTTTGATTGACACGCAGTTGCATGAGGACTTTTGGCTGCCTGTACATTTCTATTGGAAACTATCTTTTTTGGACGGTGACATTTGATTGGTCTATTATTGTCATGTGATTTTGCAATAATTTCTGAAAAAATATATATATAAAAAAATATATATATATATTAAAAAAAATGCTGAAAAAACAAAGTAAATTTCCTTTTGGCACATTTCTGTAAGAAATTCACCCATCATCAGATGGTGTTTTGGAATTATTTTAGAATTTGATCTTTTGATTGTTCATTATCAAGCCTATTATGATTGATACTACAGCTACTATTTAGTTTTGCTTCTCTGAAATGGAAAGGAACACTGCTTCCAAGAATTTAGAGCACTGAATAAAATACTTATTCAGAAAAGCAAAAAAAAACAAAAAACAACATATATATATATCTATTTCTTACCACGAATCTTTATGATCTTATTTTCCTTAACAGTGCACAAAAAGTCTTACCAAAAGCTATTCACTATCCTCAAAGCTTTTGATGTTCTGTTCCTGGCTATGATCTGGCGGCATTGAGAACAGAAATAAAAGCCGCAAAAATACGAAATGATGCACTTCTTTTATTATGGGCAAAAAATCGGCTTTTATTTTTGGAGAAGACTAGAATGACGGGCCTGTTTGAAACTAATGGTTCGTTCTCCCCTTACCATTACTCCCCTTCTGAACAGAGTTCAATCCCCGGAATGGTACCCTATGCAAAACGCATGGCCGTTGCTGACAACAAGAGCGGAATCCCGATGTATCAACCGACTGCTGCGGGCCTGACCGCCTACCAACAGGCACTGGCCGCCATGCAGATACAACAACCTCCATATATACCTGTCACATGTGAGTAGTCATTATTTCCCTTTCTCGCTCCAGTTCTATTTAGGCTGAAGAAAATAAATTTGTAGCTTCATAGGCATGCCGCGTCAATTTTTAGCACCGTATCAACCCATTTTATTGCCAACAGCCAACAAAAAAAGGGTAATTATACATATATTTTTGCATTTTTTTAAAATTTCTATTCAATTCTCTCTCAAAATTTTGCCAAGATAATCTTTAACATTATGTCAAAGATTTGGTCTGATATTTTTATTTGCTGAAAATAGCGTTGTTGAAGGTGGACTCTTCAAGAAACTCAAAGTACATTGTTAGTTTCATGCAAATTGTCTTAGTCTACTACATGTACATCGGTTTGTCAGAAAACGATGGATATATTTGGTCTGTGCGAAAGAAAAAAATATATAAAAAACCTCCATCTCTTGTCATTTTTTTCAAAAAGTTCCTGTGAGGCTAGAAATTTATCGTATCCAGCCCTTACCTTGAATTGATCATGTTTGCCTTGGTTTGATTTCTATGGTATATTTGACCTACTGACCTAAATTATGTGCTTTTGACCCAGTTTCATGTTTTTGACCCAGTTTCTGATCTACTAACCTCTTTTTTCAAATTTCAGCTTGTTCATAAGAACCTGATTTAGCTTCATGTGTTTGTTTTGTAGATATTTTTTTTCAGACTTCAGCAATTTAAAATTGAATGGTCAAGAAGTAACTGATGGTCAAGAAGTAACTGACCCATTTAAATTCTGTAGCCCTCGCCTAGACAGAGGATTACACAGTGTGCTACATGTGTTGATGAGACAAGCCAAAATTGTCAAAATACACAATGAATTTCCACTCACACACACCCCAATACACACCAATTTTGACAAACTGACAAGTCATAACATAAATGCATTAAAGTTAATAACAGCAAACACTTGCCTGTGTTCGAAATCCAGCTTCGACTTATCTGAGATGAGAACCCACCATGCTCGTTGTTTACTCTCTCGGACCAGTGAAAGTCCACTGAGGAGTGTTATGGCCGATTCCAACTTCGCACCTTCACCCTCAGATATTACCCTAACGGAAGAGGGGCAAATGTCAAGATCTATGTGGCACATGTTGAGGGTTCCCATATTCATCTACCGGTAATTCAATTCAATTCCGCCTCGAATTCGGTACTATTTCTGGGGATAAATTTCTATGGGTTCATATCACCCAAACCTGCTGTCTTGTTATTGGGCCCCCGGTGGATTACAACAGATCGGATAAAGTAAAAAGTGAGCAGGACAGGTTTTCATCTTGGATTTGCTATGGCTGGATTTTGAACACAGGCAAGTGTTTGCTGCTATTAACTTATGTGATGACGAGTTTGCTGAGATTCGCATGTATTGGTGTATGTGGGAGCAGAAATTTAGTGTGTATTTTGACATATTTGGCTTGTCCTGTCAACACATGAAGCAGGCTGTCTACCCTCTGTCCGGACAAGGGTAAAAATATTTCACTACACCTAACCATTCTTCTTATCTGAAAAAACACCCTGGTGTGGGTTAATTTTCATTAGCCAAATCCTTTAAATAACCCTTGTTCAAATGCTTTCGATATTGAGGTTGTGGTCACTCGACAAAATTCTGCAAGCTTTTCATGCCACCTCCCTAGACATCCGGAGCTGTGTTCATTATAGCTTTTTGTTGCTTCAAGATACACGTTTATATGTACAAGAGTAGCATATCTGTATAATTCTCCATATTTAATATAGGCTGTATAGACAGGAATCTGTGCACCCTTATCTTTACTTACTAAGGTAGCTACATCCATGAATATTCGTATGAGGCCTTGGTGGATTGTACCAGTGTTTGTTGAATGGCCCACTAAATTGAATCCTTCTCCCGTTGTCAGAGGGTGTAACCTCACATACTGTCACTGTCACACCCTCCGACTGGATTGGATTGAATAAAGCGGAGTGTGCGCGCATTCGGACTTTATCGATTTCATTCGAAAAACTTATCTACTATCTGTATATGACAGAGATGGAAAATACATCTGGTATACCTAATATAGAAGGAACAAGTCAGCTGCTCAACTCTTTGAAATCTTTGAATCCATTCTGTTCCATTTAGTGACGGACGATGCTGATTGGTCGAGTGCCATGCACACAAAAACTGTGCTCTGTATTTTTAAAGTCAGTGCAATCAGAGGGTATATCTGACAGCATGAGAATGAACTGAATTAGATGCAGCCAAAATCAGCTGGAATCATGATATGTGTCGGATGTTTTCAGGATGATTGGCGTTGGAAAAAGTTAAATGTGTCACACAGGTGGGAAAATGTAAAAAGAAAAGGCAAAGATTCGTTGGGGGATGTTAGCAACATCAACAACACAACAAATGCTCGAGAGGAATAACTTCCCATTCTGCCACATGCTCTGCCACAACTCGGACAAACACTAGTGAAATCCACCAAGTCTATCATGTGTATGTAGCTGCCTTGGTTGGCCAAGATGATGCGCCCTTGGCTTGCATTTTATTCCTTTACTTTGACCACCTAAAACACCTTCAAGCTGAATTTGTTTTGTTTTTCCTTTGAAACTTTATGGACCAGTTCAGAAACTCAACAATTTTATGGACCAGTTCAGGAACAGAACAATTTTATAGACCAGTTCAGGAATCTTATGATTTTATGGAATTCAGATCCATCGATATTGATGTGATTTTCAAACTTGACAGTCAAATTGCAACTTGTCTTGGAAGATGTCTCATAATGCATTTGGAATTTATGAAATGGTCCATCCCATATGCTAGAACCGGAACTAAGGGATCTGAGTGAATATTGTTGCTATAATTAATATGGAAGATTTGATTTCATACCAGTCCATACAGCTTCTTCCTACGTGACTTTCCCTCATCATTTGGTGCACACTTGGTGTTCAGACTAGAATCCTCTACTGTTCCCTTTCCGTTTTCCATTCAAAAAAAAATTGATCACCTTCATGAGGAAGATTGCCTGGTATGATTTCAGATTCTGGGTATGTTTCATTCCCTATTCAAATGCATATGTGACCTTTGACCCTCAACCTGGCTGAGAAAGCCTGAAGATCGGGCAAATGATGGAATGGAACATGCCTGTCTTCCTGCTGCCTTTATCCATGCGACCCGTGGCCATACCACATTTTGTTATCCATGCAACCCGTGGCCGCGCCACGTTGTGGCTCCGATTTTTCATTGTTGTATTTTCCACTAATTTTTGCGTGGTTTGTGTTTTGTCTCTTTCATGCCTCTCTACTACCTGTTGCTTGTCGCTCCACCTTCTGCATGTCACGTCGCTTCACCACACTTTGCTGGGCTTGCGCACACTGTGTGTCGTCTCCATGGTAACATCAACGGCGTCGTCCTCCAGTGGCGTCGCTGATGGCTGCCGCCCAGCCCACGGTGGCAGTCTCTCCTGTTGACACTCTCGCCACTAATGCAACTAGCGTTAATTACTTCGATGAAAGCAACCAGGTAGTTGTTGTCATAACCTGATTAACGCATTATTATTCTTATTGTCATGTTAAACTTTCATCTGGGTATCAAAACTTGGGTTCAAGGTACGCTTCATAGTAGGGAATGGCCATCGTTGCTGTTGACAAAATTGTACAGTACCGGTACAGCCAATTCCCTATTTCCCAGTGCCCTGCATCTGATATCGCACTCGTAGATGACCTGTAGCGGGAAGAACTCTACTGTACTGTAAGTGAGGTACTCCTGTGTAGCGCCCTCTATCATGTCTGTGGGACAATATTTAGAAGCAAAATATACGATTTTCACTTCTTTTCACCGCAATAAGATTTTGTCCACTGTGACGAATCGCAAAATATTACTTCTTCATCGCATGGCTATACTTCTTCATCATGAGGTATAACCCCGTGATCCCAGAATATTACCCTATGATCACAGGGTATTACCCATTCATCACATGACTATACCCCATCATCATGAAGTATTACCTCATGATCACAGGATAATACCCCTTCATCATGTGGCTATACCCCTTCATCTGGAGTTGTTACCCCATAACAGGATATTACCCCATGATCACAGGATAATACCCGCTCATCATGTGGCTATACCCTTTCATCTGGAGTTATTACCCCATGATCAGATAATATTATCCCTTCATCACATAGCAATACCCCTTCATCATGAGGTATTACCCCATGATCACAGGATATTACCCCTTCATCACATGACAATATCCCTTCATCATGAGGTATTACTCCATGATCCCAGGATATTACCCCTTCATCACATGACAATACCCCTTCATCATGAGGTATTACTCCATGATCCCAGGATATTACCCCTTCATCACAGGACAATACCCCTTCATCATGAAGCATTACCCCATGATCACAGGATATTAGCCCCATGGGGCTTCCGGGGATTGACCTGGGATGTCATTGTGCACACTGCAGGTCATGGTAAGAATAGGCCTCAGCTTCTCAGAGAGCTTGTCGTAGAGGCAACTAACTGAGGCAACGGTTGGGTTCCCGGATGTGAAAAGGAATAGGACCCCACCCCTGTGGTTCCCGGGTGTGAAAAGGAAAAGGATCCAACGTCGCGATATGACTGAAATATAGTTGAAGCGACGTTAAAATCATATTCACTCACTCACTCACAGGATATTATCCCTTCATTGCATGACAATACCCATTCATCATGAGGTATTACCACATGATCACAGGATATTGCCCATTCATCATGAGGTATTACCACATGATCACAGGATATTGCCCATTCATCATGAGGTATTACCCCATGCTCACAGGATATTACCCCTTCCTTGCATGGCTATCTCATTCCTTATCAAGTATCACCCCATGATCACAGGATTTTACCATATGGTCACAGGATGTTGCCGCATCATCACATGGCAATAACCCTTCATCATGAGATTATTACCCCATGATCACAATATATTACCCCTGGCAATAACCCTTCATCATAAGATATTACCCCATGATCACAATATATTACCCCTGGCAATAACCCTTCATCATAAGATATTACCCCATGATCACAATATATTACCCCTGGCAATAACCCTTCATCATAAGATATTACCCCATGATCACAATATATTACCCCTGGCAATAACCCTTCATCATAAGATATTACCCCATGATCACAATATATTACCCCTGGCAATAACCCTTCATCATAAGATATTACCCCATGATGGGCTATCATCCTTCTATCAGCGGATATAACCTCTTCCCAGTCGAGTATTTCAACTTCTTTTCAGGATATTACCCTTAGCTTCGTCACACGATGTTACCCCTCTATCACAGGGCATTACCCTTTCCCCACAAGATATCACCCCTTCATCATGGGATATTACCCCTCTATCGCAGGATATTACCAATCTATCACAGGATATCAACCCTTCATCACAGGATATCAACCCTTCATCACAGGATATCAACCCTTTGTCACAGGATATTACCCCTCTATCGCAGGATATTACCAATCTATCACAGGATATCAACCCTTTGTCACAGGATATTACCCCTCTATCGCAGGATATTACCAATCTATCACAGGATATCAACCCTTCATCACAGGATATCAATCCTTCATCACAGGATATTACCCCTCTATCGCAGGATATTACCAATCTATCACAGGATATCAATCCTTCATCACAGGATATTACCCCTCTATCGCAGGATATTCCCCTCTATCACAGGTTCTCAACCCTTCATCACAGGATATCAACCCTTTATCACAGGATATTACCCCTCTATCGCAGGATATTACCAATCTATCACAGGATATCAACCCTTCATCACAGGATATCAACCCTTCATCACAGGATATTAATCCTTCGTCACAGGATATTACCCCTCTATCGCAGGACATTACCAATCTATCACAGGATATCAACCCTTCATCACAGGATATCAATCCTTCGTCACAGGATATTACCCCTCTATCACAGGATATCAACCCTTCATCACAGGATATCAACCCTTCATCACAGGATATTAATCCTTCGTCACAGGATATTACCCCTCTATCGCAGGACATTACCAATCTATCACAGGATATCAACCCTTCATCACAGGATATCAATCCTTTTTCACAGGATATTACCCCTCTATCGCAGGACATTACCAATCTATCACAGGATATCAACCCTTCATCACAGGATATCAATCCTTCGTCACAGGATATTACCCCTCTATCACAGGATATCAACCCTTCATCAAAGGATATCAATCCTTCGTCACAGAATATTACCCCTCTATCGCAGGATATTACCCTCTATCACAGGTTCTCAGCCCCTCATCACAGGATATTATCTCTCTATCACAGGGTTTTACTGTTACGTCACATGGGATATCACCTGTCATTGTAGGGTAGCACACCTTCATCACTAATATTACATCGTGTTTCATCGTGATCCTGTACTCCTTCATCACAAGTTATATGATTACTGTAAATGCCTCCTGATTCATGCGAAACTAACAGAAAATAGTTACTTCTTTTTTTCGTGAAAACATATACTCATCAATATTTTCAGCCATTTATTTGAAAACCAGAATAAAAGAATTAGGCAATTTTACCTCTGCTGGTTCGTACGAACACATCCTGTCTCTAGACCCGTAACGTTAGCCCCCGGTCAGCAGGACCTGAAATAATTCTTCCAAGCTCAGGATCCAAACTGTGTCCCCTCAGTCATTTTGTTTAAGTTACAGGTTAAATGATATATGGAATCTAGCGCAAATCAAGCCTTCGACATTAGTTTTTACTGGATCATTGTTGATCTGCAAAAGTTAATTCCAGCGAACATGCTTTGAAGGATAAACCACGAAAGATACATGTAATTCCTGTGAACTAAAAGGCATCTGCATTACAATAAATATGGGTGCCATTGCACAATAAATATATCTAAGGTTCATCGTCTGCTTCTATTTTAACTCTTGAAAGAGAAATTCAGGACGAATTTGGAACTGGTCACACACTACCAGTATTGCATTCAAAGCCATGCAGTTACCTTGGTAACCTGGTTGACTCAAGGGTTTGCAGACTGAAGAATTTGTTATGTATAAACTCGCCGTACAAATGTAACTCGGTAGATCTTGTTTAACACTGCTCAGGGTGACCGATTTCACGATAATCTGATGGACGTCTGTCCAAGGGCGTCTGGGTGAACTCCCCTGAATAATTAACGTGTTTCTGATCGCGCTGATTAAGGTGCCTCTCGCTCACCAGGTCCGTGCCAACGCGTGGCGCGGTACTTGCAGTTATGGATTATTCATGCGTCTCGCTGGTCAGATGTGAGCTTGAACAGCCATTTCAAACGTATCACATCATCTGTTGTTGTGATGATATTCCGCCTGTTCATGATCATACTGGAATCCCCATGGTCACCAGGCTGTCACAGTTTTATTTAAGGACACCATTACGTCGTATCCTCAGATCTTTAGCCCCGAGTTTGTATATATGTAATCTCCCTTTGTTGAGGTGATGTGAATTTGCTCGTCTCCCTAATTCCTCGAGAGAACAATTGGTTCGAGATTTGGAGATGCCTGACGTCATTGACTCAAGATTCCATTTGTATCCCATACTCTTTCCTTTATTTGGGAATAATCCACATGCATTTTCACAGAGTTATATACAGGGGTAGTGGAATTGTATATAGGGGTAGTGGAAATACATATAGGGGTAGTGGAAATATATACAAGTATAGTGGTACATGTAGTGCAATTATATGTAGTGATAGTGGAATGTATGTCCAGACATCCTACTGGAAGAACTGAGCTGAATCCACTACTGACACCATCCGAATATAATGGGTTTCCACTTCTGACATCATCTGAATGTAATGGATTTCTACTTTTGATATTATCTAAATATACTGAACTTCCATTGCTGGCATCATTTGAATATAATGGGCTTCCACTCCTGACATCTCAATGTAATGGGTTTCCACTAATGACATCATCTGCTCCACTTCTAATGTAATGGGTTTCCACTAATGACATCATCTGCTCCACTTCTAATTTAATGGGCTTCCACTTCTGACACCATCTGGATGTAATGGGCATCCACTTCTGACACCATCTGGATGTAATGGGCATCCACTTCTGACACCATCTGGATGTAATGGGCATCCACTTCTGACACCATCTAAATACAATGCACTTCCACTTCTGACATAATATTAACATAATGGACTTCCACTTTTTACACCATCTGAATGCAACGGGCTTCTACTTCTGAAAGTTGAATGTAATGGGCTTCCAAATCTGACATCTGCTCAACTTATGACATCTGAATATTATGGACTTTCACTTCGGACATCTGAATATAATGGGCTTCCTACTTCTGACATCATCTGAATATAATGGACATCCACTTCTGACATCTGAATACAATGGACTTCCACTTCTGATATCATCTGAACTAAGTGTGACCCCACCCAGGTCAAGTCATTGCAGAAATAGGCAGATGTTTCATTATCTCCATGTAAAAATTCATGAGTTAACTCATTCGGTACCGTAAGCGCCATTTGGCGTCGCAGATTTGGGCCTCCTCAACCCCATGACGCCATATGGCGCAAATCATAACTGTCGTGGGAAAATAGAATTTTCATATCTAAGCATTGTCAAATGTAATTAAAGGCCTATATGTTTACGAAGCTTATTTTCTCACGTAACAATTTCTGAAATTTGGATTTGACTAACAGAGAAATTATTTCAAGATCGTTGTTTGAAAACGCAGATAAAAAATAAAATCACGAAAATTTCCAAAATGAAGTCGGCCGTATACACCACCGTTGGAATTCTTATTTTCCTGGTCTGTTCAGGAAGAAATATCACGTAAACCATACATATATCGAAAGATAAGATCGCTATCTATCCGATTATATATAAAGCATTTTCGTATTGAATGAAAAATATAACGAAATAAAACTATAATCCGAGAAGAGATCTGTGAGAACATCGCGCTGTTTCGGCAGACATTTGCAAATGTTCAAATACCTGGAAGAATCATACGATTCCTTGAGAAATCTGACGAATTCACGAGATATTTTCTGTCAAATTTTCTGTCAAGGTACAGGTATATATCCATTGTTGAGAATTCCTACGATCGTATACGTTTGGTAAATTTATTTCCCAAATATCCGACACCAACTTGTCAGAATTTCCCTCCATCTTTTCTGTTTTGATTTCGCCAAACAAACCCGCGATGAATGAGGCAACCCGATTGGCTCGCCTTGTGACGTAAACACTCTTATCCAATCCACTTGCCCAAAACAGCGGGCTTATCAGAAAGATCGTTTCGTGAACACTGTTTTCAATCCAATCAAATCTTTCGTTTCACTGGCCATCCGATGGTGATTCTACTACGAGAAGAAAGCTGAATGAATGGGCTTTACAATGATACGTCATTCATTGAAATCGGTTCAGGGAAACGGAGCACGGACGCGATTGAATCAGACGAGAAAAATCACACTTCTGCTTCATTATTTTGCGTGTAATATAATCACTATCAACGGAATTTCTACCAGATAAAAACGTTAATTTATAAGTTATATGTGGATGAAATAAATTGAGGAAATGATCATCTTTATCCTGGGAATGGATACTACAATCAGCTATAAATTTTACCAGCCAGAGATTACGTACATCTGAAACCAGACCATGACAATTTTGATGTTATTTTTGTTGAAGCATTTTTTTCAAACAGATAAAAACATGTTTTCATGAAATTTGCATGCATAATTTCATGTATATAATTATAAAAATAACACAAACACAATTTCTGATGCTTGTGTATTTCATGGAGATATAAAGTTTCAAATTTTATTCACTTTCATAAACAAAATATTTTTGAAATGAACTTTTGGTCGATAGCTTCTGTGATGGACATTTGTGCACTGCACACATTGAGACTCAGCTGTGGAGCTACTGGAACTGAGGCCAGAAATGACGCTCAGTACTGAATGAGTTAAGCTGGTCGAAATAGGGGGATTCAGAGTACACTCAAGTGGGAAGTACCATGAAAATGACAGTGTGATCTAAATCAGCCAGGTGCATGTATTTGACTTTGATGGGTGGGTGGGAAAATGGCATAAATGCATCACATAACTGTCTTACAATGTCTAGCCCAGTTGCTTCCTTGAATCCTCTTTCCCTGTCAGCCGATGACGTCATGCCTTGCTGGCTTGGGAACTTGTGTTTTGATTGACTGAATAAGAGTTTGAAGATGAAATGTCAGGGTTTTGAAACCTCCATTAAAAAATAGTCAGCCGACCTACTCCTCGACAAGTATTAGATAAAGTTATAGGTTGTTCTGTGCAAATTATTTCTACTTAAAATGTACCTCAAACTAAAACCTGAGATCATCAAGATGGAAGAACTGCATGGAAAACGTGCGCCATTTATCTTCCTTTGTTTGCAGAATGTAAAGACTTTATCAATAATGGGGCCTATTCGTCATGTAAGGAAAACACAATAGGTGACTACATGTAGGGAACCTTGTTAGTCCTGGAAAAGCTACCCGACAAGCTGTATTATACACTGTGTTCCCGGTATTGAAGATCCTTACATGACGAACTTTCCAATAATAGCCCGACTTAAAAATTGCCCTGTCCATTCATTCTCTTGCCAAAATATGATGGATTTGCTGAATGAAACCAGGATTTTTTTTTGCCCAAAATCCTTCATAAACTCAATTTTGAAGTCTGAAAAGCTCAGAATAATTCTGAAAAGCTTTTAAAAAGTCGGAATAGTTCAGAAAAAGTTTGAAAAGTATAATGTACATGCAATAAACAAGGAGAAAATTCCCCCGCTAGCAGCACCAGTTATGGTGGGTTGCATCCACCATAACTGGCGCTGCTGCTGCAGGGGCCATGGACCTCTATGGTCGATTTGTTTTGGTCGATGATATCTCATATCATTGATGAAGAGTATGATTTGAAAGTGGAGATATCCAACTGCTTATAATCCAATATGGCTGATGCAATCCCAATCCCAACCGTCCTGTCACCAATGTCAAGGCACACCCCGAGTTTGAAGTTGATCGGTTAAATCGTTCACGAGTTATTGTCCGGACAAGAAAATCTAAGATCCAACTGCTTATAATCCAATATGGCTGACGGCGGCCATATTGGATTATGCACAGTGCTGAAAAACAATCCCAAGCGTCCTCTCACCGATGTCGAGGCACTCCCCAAGTTTGAAGTAGATCAGTTGAATCGTACTCCAGTTATTGTCCGGACAAGATCCAACTGCTTATAATCTAATATGGCTGACAGCGGCCATATTAGATTGCTGAAAAACAATCCCAACCATCCTCTCACCAATGTCAAGGCACACCCCAAGTTTGAAGTTGATCAGTTAAATCGTTCACGATTTATTGTCCGGACAAAAAAATCTAAGATCCAACTGCTTATAATCCAATATGGCTGACGGCGGCCATATTGGATTATGCACAGTGCTGAAAAACAATCCCAAGCGTCCTCTCACCGATGTCAAGGCACTCCCCAAGTTTGAAGTAGATCAGTTGAATCGTACTCCAGTTATTGTCCGGACAAGATCCAACTGCGTATAATCCAATATGGCTGACGGCGGCCATATTAGATTACGCACATTGCTGGAAAACAATCCCAACCGTCCTCTCGCCAGTGTCAGGGCACACCCCAAGTTTGAAGTTGATCGGTTAAACCGTTCACAAGTTATTGTCCGAACAAGAAAATCTTACGGAATTACAGAATTACGGACACCGGTGTTTCTAAGTTTCCCCCATACTAAGTAGCGGGGGACAAAAAAACTGTGTAATGTTCTGAAATTCTGTGAATGAAGGGAGAGTTGTGATGAGGAAATTCTAAGAATGGTTTCTCATCTTGACAATGTTTAGGTTCAGGATGATATATACTTTTAAGTAAAAGTAATCTCTACAAAATGTTATAACTTTATACACAAGAAAGGATGTGTCCTGGTGACTTTGAACACAGCCTCCAAAGCTTTACATTTCGCCTTTAATCTAAGCTATGCTGTGTTACCCCAGATTCGGTTCATACTCCATGTAAGGATCATGAGACAATAGCCAAGTCTGGGGACAACAATGTGTCTAGACTTGAGCCTTTTCAGCTGCACAAAGACTCGGACAATAGCTTCCTACATGAAGTATCTACCCAAGATTCCCCACTAGCTGCCCATGAACCCAAGTCCAGTTACCTATAATTTGTATTATGCATTGTTGACAACCTTGAGCTTGCCCTAAATTTATTTTCTTCATAAGTTTAATCCTTCCTGATATTTTCCTTCACTTATCAATATCTGGGGTTATGGTGATTGGTTTTGCATAATTGTTTTCCCCACGCTAGCTGTTTGCTGGACCAGGGTTATATAACATACGCTGTATATACCTTGTATGCTTTGTTGGCATTTTTGTTTAGTTTCACTTTCTGATATATGCATATATATATATAAAATGCTCAACAGCTTCAGATGCTTCTTCTTTTATTGACCATTCTTTTAACATTCTGTGATTTAACCAATGCATGTTGAGAAAGAAGCAATGATTTCCATGCACAAATGTATGGATGGTTTCACTTTCGTTTTCAGTTACTGGCCACCCTCCAAGTGTGCCGAGATTTTAGGTCAGGCCAATGTCAGAGGCCACAGTGCAAGTATGTACATTTATTAGAGGGTAAGTACGACTATAGAACGGGCGGGTAATTTTGGGGCGGGTATTTAACAACTTACACTTAACTACGTTCACCCACTGAAGCTAATTTCACCATCATCCGGCCTTCAAGTGCCTCCTATATTTCCCTATATTTTTTAGTCATTCCTATATTTTACTCAAAACCTCCTATATTTCCTATATTTTGACTTTTTTCCCCTCATAAAAACTTTCTCCAATGCTCTGTAATGAGTCAAAATGACATGAGGAAATTCATTTCAGAATTTTTTTTTTTTTTAATATGAAAACATTTAAATCTCTCTAAACAGGTCACCTGAAAGACCACCACTATGACCGCATTCAGTGAAAGTAATTTGATTAAACACCAGAAAACTACCAAGTTTGGAACATACAATGTAGTACAGACCTGTCTTACACTCCTTTATTTCCTATATTTTATTCAGAAAATTCCTATATTTCTCCTATATTTTGGCAAATTTCCTCCTATATTTTCACTGTGAGCCACTTGCAGGCCTGCATCGTATTCATGCATCGCCTTGATCTTGGATCGTTCCTGATGACCAATCAGACTGCAGAGTACCCCTGCAACTGATAACAAGGAAGTCGCATGTCGGCAGCCAATAAATGTCATTGACAGAGCATCATCACGAACATCAAGGTCTACATTTACACCGACTACCATGGTCAGTCAGTCAGTCGCACATGCTAATGGCAGAGAATCTGTAGCAAAAAATTACATGTAGCAAAAACACCAAGTATGGAGTGGCCTTGTGATGTATACACTTCTGATTGGCCGAGACGCTGAGTGATGCATACTGGCAGTCGGACATTAATGCCCAACCCATGTGACCTCTGCCTTGACCAGAGCAAAGAGAATCATTTTAATGCCTGACAGTGTGCGATGTCATCAATGTTTGGAAAAGCCGTTTACCAGGGCCCTGCGATGGTAGAAGAAAAATGGAGATGGAAGGGCCTGTATCGAGGGTTTGACAGAGCGCCAATGAGAATCAATGTGATTGACTGATTAGTGATGAGTCTAGTACCTGTGACCTGATTGGCCGACTAGAAGGAGGCCATTTTATGGATATACAGTTTGATCGTGAAAATCTTCAGTGGGTGGAAGTAGTAAACTCACTGAAATATTGAAGGAGTGCTATGCATTTATAATTCCATTCCCATCTGTACATCTCCAACACCCTGGCAGTGTAGCCTAAATAGGGCTGATCCGTCACTGAAGTTTAGGAGTTATTCCCCTTGTTTCTAACATTAGGTCCAAATGACATTCCAAAGTCAATGATCAGGATGGCTGTGTGAGATGTAGAGATACCGATACCCAACATAAGATAAAATTTCAACTGGCTATGAATTTACAGTTCTCGAAGCAAATTTTCTGATTAAGATTATTTCTTATGCAAACATGAAAAACAAATACCCGAAATAATGTAGAATTTTAACTGGTTACAAATTTGTTTCCAGTTTCTCAATTGAGTGTTTTTCTTAGGGAAACACAAAATAACTAGTTTTCTATTTAAAAAAAAAAAAAAAGAAGAGAAGGCTGGCTTGAATGACTTCAGGATATCAAGATCATGAATTGAAAGCTCTTAGGAAGTACTTAACATTAAAGGAACCATTTTTGTCGCGAGATCCCATTTTGTAGACAATTAACCAACACTCCCTATTAGTACACACTTCATCTTTGCCATATTTGGCACGTATATATACCATTTGAAATGTGGTTATAATATAAATTGGGAAATTTATTTTAGTGCACAAGTTAATGCAATACAGCCAACTGAAATATATGTATAGAGAATATTTGGCACCATGCCAGTTTTACAAGGTTAGTTCAGGAGAGAAAAAAAATCTACAAGTGTGGCAATGAGTCAGAAAGAATTTCTATGAGTTGTTTCACTGGAATAAAATCTTTAACAGCTGGCTAAAAAAACAACAAAATTTATTTGCCGAATATTTCTGTTGTAGATCACGCAACTAAAAAAAATATACACCATCTTGATAAAGTATAGACAGCCAGTACTGCGACATACAATGCACTAAGAGTCCATCTCAGCACTAAGGAATGCTCCAAATATGCCGTTATTTAATCTATCTATTGTTGTAATAAAATCTGAGATTTTCTATCAACTCATTTTGTTCTCACCATTGAAGTGGAAGAGGACTATTGAAATGCTGTTCGTTCATCTATGCGTCCGTTGGTCCATCCCAAATGTAGTGAATATTTCAATAACAGAGAGGAGTTGATCCTTCATATTTGATACAAAGCTGCTTTATGGTGACCACCAGGTCGAGTTCACTTAGGACTGACCTTGACCTATTTCAAAGGTCACAGGTCAAAATTTGAGTATCAGGCATTCCTTGTGAACACAATATCTAGGGCAAAAAATTGAGCTAGAGCCTCGATCTTTGGCACACTGTTATACGAGGGTCACTTCAGACTGACCTTGACCTATTTTCAAAGGTCATGGATGTCGAAATGTGAATATATTTTTGGATGCAATGTCTCAATAACAGAGATAGCTGAAGACTGAATATTTACCTTTATCCTGTTTATCATGTTTATACCAACTTTTCTTTTTTACCAGTGAAAGCAACATGTGCTTTATGACAGGCAGCCAACCTACTGGCTAAAAAATAAATAATATTGTTAATATTATTGTAGAGCTACATTTTTATTTTCAAATCAATATACTTTGTGGACCTATCCGGACTCCCAAATCACATGCAATATATATTCCATGGAATCTTAATGTGTTTTACATTATTCTTGCCTTAGCTATGGTGATCTCATCCCAATACTGAAACACAATACATTAGAAACAGAAATAAGTCCTCACAGCCAACTGGCAGTAGTGGGTTTTGTCTTCTTTCTTTTTTTTTCAAAGCTTATTTTCAGAACATTTTGTTATTTTTTGGGATGGCAAACCAATTAGGTCCCATCTCTCCTAGAGCTGGGAGTTCTGGTTTAACTATTCATGGTCTAGAAGTAGAGCTGTTTATTATTTCTGTCATTACAAGTAGACCCAGTAATGTTGTTTTGGAATGGAGGTATCCAGAGAGTATTGTTTTCAGAAGCCAGGGGGTTGGCATTTCGCTGTATTTGTATTGGAGGTGGCTGAGACAGGCTTTGACATTTCAACCACTGATACATGGTAAAACATACACCACCATTACTGTTTGTGATATTTAAGTACTGTCTTGACCCTATCTGGCCTGGGGAAAGAAAGGGATTCCCATTGAACTTTTCTTTCATGCTCTGAAACTTCGTAGCTGCTCATATCGAGGTAATTTTGAGCCTCTTTGCATAACTTTGCAAGCAGAGGATTATGTGTAAATTCAAAATGTTCATGGAAAATGAAGTATCAAGTCTTTACTTTTGCCCCCTCCAAAGTCTCTCATGCCATCCGTCTGTATGTCCCGATCTCGTGAGTGGAACACAGCCCAACTGTTTAAGCGATCAATCTAACGAATTGTTTAACTTACTTTTGGGGGTTATAATTTTTTTGTCCCAAGTACCAGCAATCTGGATATATTTTGCCCATTCCTCCCAATTGGGGTGAATGGATACAGCCTAAACGGTTAAAGCTATGGATCTAAAACTATAAGGGGTTGTTCTTACCAATGAGTTGATGATCTGTTAACTTTAGGTGATCATTGTTTTGGGGGTTTTTTGGTTGTTTTGTTTTTTGCCTAATTACCAGCGATCTGGACCTTGCCCATTTCTCCTAAATAGGTGATGTTATGAACAGACTACATCCTAAAGGGTTAGAACTGTGGATGTTGAATTTTGTAGAGATGTTCATGATTTGACAAAGCCGTTGATTTGTTTGTATGTCAACACATTTCATAGAAGACATTGCTTTGATGTTAATGATAGATTGAACACCTTCTAAAGCCCGACACACACGAGCGCATGAAATCGCGAGCAACAATATATTTGGACGCCAGCAATTTTGGATCCTTGTTCTGCTTTGCCCGCACACGAGGCAACAGTGTTGCAACTCTACATGAGCTGCCCTTGCGAAACAGTGGTAAAATACTGTCACATGACCGTAATCACATGACCGTGATAAGATGTAGACTTCGTAAAGCCCGGCGCACATGAGCGCATGAAATCGCAAGCAACAAGATATTTGGACGCCAGCGCTTTTGGATCCTTGTTCTGCTTTGCTGAAGTTTGCGGCAACAGGATAAAAAGTTTCCCGTTCACCGCACATGAGCAAGTTCTGTCACCGGCGCAAATTTATCCGGAGATTCTGTCACCGAAATATTAAACACGTTGAAACTTTGGATCTTGTTGCTTGCGACAAAATCTCCTGTTACCACTTCCCCGCACACGGGATGATCTTTTAGATATTGAGTCGCACGCATTCAAATATCCTGTTGCTTGCGATTTCCTGCGCTCGTGTGCACTGGGCTTTATCATTATTAGGTCCCTGAAAGTAGTACTAAGGTCGTCCAAGTCGTGGAAAAGCCATTGAATGTCTTGATGTCAAAAGAGCAGGGAACCCTGCTTGAACTGTTTTATATGTTGCAAGAGTCGTATTGTATAATATAGATCTGTCGTGTGTATTCTGCCATTGTAAGATGTGTATTGATACATGTCCTGTTCTATCTTTGTGTATTTCCAGATCATGTAGATGTCACAGATGGTAAAGTAACAGTATGTCGGGACGCTGTTAAAGGGAAATGCAAGCGCCAAATGTGCAAATACTATCATATCCCCATTCTACCACTGGCGCTATGACTTGTCCCACCCATTAGGCGACGAGTTCATCACTATTGACTTCGGGTGGGTGGGAGGGTAGGACTGTATCATTTAGCTAGGAGGGGTGTCCGTGACAATCTGGAAAATTCATATTTATACTGTTGGAGATTGACATGAAAGAAAATTAATCTTCGTAATTTTTTAACCACATGTGATTTTCAACTTAAAGAGAGGTTTGGGATCATGTTTACAAGTGGAGGACATTGTGCAGATATGACGAGAGTTGTTTCAGTGAAATCACCGTGGTTACTGTGTGCTGGACTTAAATGTATGGGAGGTGCTTCTTACTCGGTGCAGAGACATGTGTGAGTATGTGATCATGATGATAACGTTTGTCTCCGTGGATGGATTTTAAGGAAACTTTACAGAAAACAAGACATGAAAAAGAATGAAAAAAAAAATGTATATGATGGTGCTCTCATTTTCTCTCTACTGGCGGTGAGAAATATGTGGAAATTCTTGCCACTGAAGTCCACTGTCAAGCCGACACATTCCGACGCAAAGTGCTGTGCCATCTAATGTACCTACGAGGTACAATTTTGTAAGCTCTTCTCTGCGAGCCTGCTGTGTTTGTTGACGGAACGGAATTACTGCAAGGATATCTCTATTGAAATTTGTTCACTCCCCTCATTTTTGTTTTCTAGATGCCATGTGGCTGGCAGACTTTTCACAAGGGTGCATTCCTGAGCAGTTCCAAACTGCTTGGGTATTTTTTCTAAGTTTTATTCCATGTTTTTCTAAAATAAAATAAAAAAAATATCTGTTTTGTACTTAATGCAAAATATTTCTGCCAGTCTACATTGAAGAAGAAAAAAAATATTTAAAAAATATGTATTTTACATCCCATTTTATAAGACTACAATTTTATGAATTGAATTTTGGGGCTTTTATCCGAAAGAAAGATTCCAATTTTAAGTCTAAAATTGCAGTTTTATAAAGTAACTGAAATGAGGGGAAGTTGAGATATTTCAGCCGAGATCTAATCACACAAAGCAGTGCTACTGTTATTTTCATCAAACTGGATGACTAATTCTTTTCAGTACTTGTAACAAAAATATTTTTTTTAGGCACGATGAATTCTAAAGTTTTCATATTTTTAGTATCTAAACGCTAAGTAGATATTCAATTGAAATGACTCTGGTATATATGGTGCAATCACCATGTGATTGGAGGAGAGGATACACAATGTACAGTGGGAGGTAGAGGGAACAGCATCTCCGCATAGTGATTTGAACAAAGTGAAGGGGGTGATGTAGTTAAAAGTGCCATACGACAATATATCTGTTTAATATTGTATATGAAGGGAAATCTTTTACAAACTGTCTGAATTGCATTCTATAATCTTAAAATGCATTTATAAATGTAAATTTTTATGTCCCGTAGTTTTTCAGTTGCATATTTTTAAACGATGACTTGTTCGCAAATTTTTGTAATGAACTCCTCCGTTTTAAGCGTCGGCCAGCGCTTAATCCACTCAGTCGACAGTGACCTGGTAATGTAGTCAAAGTGCTGATCAATAAATATGACTGTTTTTTGGTGTTCCAAGAACACACAAGGTGTATTCAGATCAAGGCTATGTGCCGAGTGGTGTAATTATTATTATTCTATCTTCAAACTGGTGCAAACATGACGAAAAACTGTACAGCACATTTATTGAATATTCCTTTATCGTATTGTAAAGGAATACACGGAGGATTGTACTACATTATATAACGTCTTATCTCGTATGACTGATGATAAACTGTTTTAGTATAGCGTCAGAGAATCATTTTAGCTCCAACATCTAGTGGCTGTTTATTAGGGATTTTTTTTTTTTTTTTTTTGAGTGAACTGTTTGTAATAACAGGCAATGATCCAAGTGTTTCTTATTTTACTGGAGTTCACTATTATTGAGATGTATAGATAAAATCGGATCATTTTGTACATAGA
This sequence comes from Hanleya hanleyi, assembly GCA_036873755.1. Taxonomy (NCBI): domain Eukaryota; kingdom Metazoa; phylum Mollusca; class Polyplacophora; order Lepidopleurida; family Hanleyidae; genus Hanleya; species Hanleya hanleyi. The sequence goes on along the minus strand of JAVTVY010030096.1, from coordinate 17,846 downwards.
CTTTGTAACAATTCATGTAAGGGGAGATAATTATGTAAAAAACAAGGAAAACTTTGATCGAAAGTTGTCTTGACATATCATGTTATGTCTCATTCTTAAAAGATGATATTGCCCATTTGACGTAAATATTTGTTTTTGTGATTTTTGTAGCTATATCGGTAGGTAGGGAATATGATTGAACCTTCCAGGGAACTCCACACTCCAGGTGTATATTAATTACCCTTCTGGAGTAATTTTTTTTATACCCAGGAGTAGTTGTACCCTCCAAGGGTAGCTTTTGTATTCTTCGGGAGTGTAGTTGTACTCCCAGGAAAGATTGAAACCGTTGCCCCAGACAGGGTTTAAATAAAACTATTAACAGTATGTGATTCGTATTGTAATAAGGGACCCTGGAACTTGGAAGTAACCAACACTATATTCTAGTGTGCAAAGTAGGGTTTTAAAGAAAGTTGTGTCTAAAGTGCATAATTTCAAGAGACGGTAGTTAACCGAATGGAGAAAGGTACTTACGACACCGAGGTTAGGGTTGAGCGATAAAATACAACGGAGCGAAGAGTTGAATGTTTGATATTTGACTCGATTTACAACTTTACGTGGTACAGTCCAACACTGAACCAGTGGAAGAAAGCTACTTCAACTATGATGATGCTATTTTTGATTGTATAAATTTATGGGGGAAATCTTAACCTATTGTTGATTTGAAACAAAAAAGGTGAAGTTTTTCGAAGAAAACTAAAGGGCCCCAAAGTTGTTTGCTTTATGCAAGAGAACACATGGTCTGTGAAGAGGATCGATTATGTGATATAATTCCAGTGAAACCATTGTACTCTTAGACGGATTGCTAACATCTCCGTACACCAGTCGACTTCTCCGTTCACACTTCAAATTAGCCTTGATAGATCACCGAAAGAATTCAAACCAGTGGTATAAATTTTATCTACAAACCAGAGACAAGGCGACTTATTTTCTCGGTAGTTCTGTTTGCACTACTAATATGGTGGTCGAGGTGGCTAGATACGAAGGAGAGCCAATCGTACTGCAGATTTTGAAATTCAAATGGATGTTGGGTCTGTGACATATTGCATCTTCAAATTCCTTGAACGGGCTTCAAGGCTAATTTAAATTGTGAACAGAGAAAACGAGTTGTGTATGAAGATGGATAACTACTTGTATAACCATGAATGATCATCTTGTTTTCTATTTTAAATGTGGTACTATTTTTTTTTTTTTTATCTCTGCCTATTTTTCATGTCATTTGTGACTTTTTACTCCCTGTTCTGATGTTGTTCATGTATGATATACATATCTCACAGGGCTATCACCATTTTTTTAGGAGAAAAAAAATAGTCCTTTTTTAGTTTGTACTAGAGCGAATGTCATATAAAAAAAACATAGTTCCTTGTATATAATGTGGAGCTAGCAAATCACAACCTGACTGTATTCATACACCAAAGTAGTTCCATCCTATACAGCATTTTGGCCTGGAAGTCCAATGTGATTGTGTGTTCGTACTTGCACTCTGAAAATCACGGACGTAATGAAATAGTACATACATTGTACCAAGAACCTTAGTGACAAAGGCGAATATGTTGTGTGAGGATATATGATGTAATTTTTACTTGTGGCAGAGATCATTCTTAGGACATATTTGTAGTGTTTTAATTTCCTGATATTCATGTTTTGTTATTATTTTTTAAACCTTCTCTGTTGTTATAGATACCTGGATAATGATGATGATAACGATGGTCTGGAGACCCCATGTCAAACATGGACTGGAATCCAGGACTCATTGTAAACCGTTTGTTATTGACAAGAGTTTGTTTATTTTTGGTGAGCCAAAAACTTAAAGGACATGAAATGTTCCTTGTTTCGAGATATTTAGAACAGTATGTCTATATAGCTATCGGTTTGTACAGCGCTATAGCTTGTAGCTTTGTGTGACGCCAATATCGCAAGAGCTGTAAAACAGTTCAGCTGCCCGTTTGTCCGTCATTTTTACCATACTGTAGCTATCTGTCCAGTTTTCGGTAGGCTGCTAGCGAAAAAAAGGAAACCCCAAGATGTTAACTGTGGGAATACGAACCCTGTAGGGAGAGTAATCTCTCTTTAACTGTATTTGCCGTACGATATCACGTTGCTGTTGATGCTTTTGTGTGCATGCCCTTACATAGTAGAACCAGTGCTATTAAAAACCATGCGATTTCAACGGATCCAGATTCGAAAATGAATTTCAGAGCTAGTGGGCAAAAGAGGAAGGAAACTAAATAAGAAAACAACACCTTTGGCTTGGAGGAGGTCACACTGAAATTACCCCGTCTTTTGTAACCAACGTAGATGTTTATATGCTTTGCTTTCGCCATCACAAAATGGTTTGTGTACTATATGAATTACACTATTTTTACTATTGCTTACCCTTGGTGCCTGTCTGCCGCTACATAGCCGTGTCATATATTAATATTAATAATCCATTGGTTGCTGAAATAAAAACGCCACGTAATGAGAACTATTCCCAATCACATGTGTTTTTTTGCTTTGACCATGCCTGCTGTAGAATGGAGTCCAGGGACGAACTGCTCTGACCAAACAGCTCTTGCGTTACGATTCTCTTTCTCTTCAGGCTTTTAACTCCACTTCCCCCTTATTCGTTAATTCACACCTTTGTTCAGCGTCAAAACAATATCTGCGTCTGCCCACCTGATTAACATGAAAGACTGTGATAATATACATGATAAATCAGTCTGATTGGTCATTCTGCATCATGTGATCTATTCCAAAGCTCATTGGCTGAAGTGACTTTAGTCAACTGTGATTGGCTGATGCTTTATGATTTGACTTGATCTTGGCCTAACTATTTTTGGTCACATGGAATGATTCAAATAATCAAAACTTTTATTGGATTTTCGTATTTAATCACAATCCCGGTGAATGAAGATAAATAAGTCCAAAACCATCCGAGAAAATTGTTTCGTTTGAAGGAAGGTGTGAATTAATATCGGTCACAATTACCCATCATGCTTTGCACTTGGCCTGATCTCGTGCAGTGGGGACAACTTAATATTGTGGACATTAAAAGAGAACAAACATGTCTGTTTCTGCTCTTGTTCAATATAATTGATCAGTTTTATGTCTCGGTTGCTTCCACTTTTATGGCATGCTTTTGTAGCTAGAAACTATTGCATTGCATTATGGGTAATTGTGAAAGTGTAGACAAGAGTTCTGAATCTTCTGACCCACTGACAGGCCGGGGCCTTGAAACTCGCCACCCGATATTTAGATCTACCAATTTGGCTTATTCAGTTTTGCGCTAAAGCCTGCGCTACATTCGCAAACACAGACTGGTAAGGTAAAGGAGACACCTGCTTTGCGCTATTTGTCCTACCTATTACATATATCTATATCTATATATAAATATGCATATATAGAAATCCGAGGCTCTAAGCCTATGGATATTGTGGTCGCTATGTGAACCAGTCTTCCAGTCCGGTGTAGTCATTCTTGGTCGTGGAAAATCAGAAGTCATTTTTTTTCAAACGACGTTAATGTTGTGACTTATTTTATGATCATTGTTTGAAAAATTTTTGTTAACATTTGTACATAGTTATTTGGTTTCTTTTGAAAAGAAAAACAATCCTTTTTTTATTATTATTATTACGACATTCTACACTTCTAGTGGTTTAATAAACATATTTTTGGAACCACTGCTCAATATGACTTTACATAAAAATACCCGTGTTTGTCATGTGACTGCTTGTACTCCCATCAGATTGTTTCTTCACGGAGAGAAACGTGATTGGAATAATTTGTATTGAAACTAACCAATTTCAGCAATGGAAAACGGCCTCTTAAATTCTGTTCGTGGTTGCAGACTGTCACCAAATGGAAAACACTTGTCCATTTGGCAGAGTCCACATGGACACATATGCCCTGCAATGGATAATAAATATATGTGATGGTCAGAGGACTGACATGTGGAATTCTGTGAAACAAATATTTCCACGTTCTCTGCATAACATCATACACATTATAAAAAGAATGTTGTTTGTCAATTACAAATATTTCAGATGTAAGCGTCCAAGTTGTCTTTTCTGGCTGCCTATTTGATATGAAATAGTTATTTGCGCTGAAAACTTACCTCACTTCCACTCTTTGCATTCCTTGTTCCACATGGAATCCCACTGAAGAATTCAAAATAACAGATATCCCAGCCTGCTAGTGCACGTGCATGCTCACACCCATACTTCCTAATTGTTCTGCAGCGCTGTAGCTCAAGAAGCCATGGGAAGTATTCTTTACGATTATCAAGCAGTATAGCGTCTCATATGTCTCAAATGTCATGTTCTTCATGCAGCGGCACTAAGCCTGTATAAGACTTGCATTCAACATGCTCGCCATGTCGCCAGGGACAGTGTGTGTGATGAGTGTTCTGTTTGGGCCCTGAATCCATTTCAAGCATATATTATGGGGACTCTGACCTGTTCTGATAATGCTCAGTTGTCTCTAAATGTCGTCAATTCTGAGATGTCTAGTATGACCGAGGATACTAGGAGGCCTCCCACTCAGTTTTCTTCTATTTCAGATCGAGCGAAAGGTCAATCAGGTGAGATCTGACCAAAATCGTCCAGGTGGAAGGAACTCTGGAAGATATGGAGTCTGGCACATCTAGGACAGCAGACGTCGAACTTCCTATTGAACGGACGCCTGTAGACGACGGGAAATCGGTAACGGGTCCAGGCTCGGTGTCGGAGAACCAGTCATTGCCGATCTCTCGATCGCTAATAACTTATGATTACGAGAACTTGGGCAAATCTATGAAGGCGCCGAATATCAAGTTTTCATGTGGACTCGGGCTTGTGAGATTGCCAGGCCTGGACTTTCCGGTCATTCACTAACATAGTAACGACTGGTTCGTCTGACTTTCTCCAGGCTGCTTCCGGTTTCTCTGGTGGCCCTACTCGTCCCCTTGCTGAGACGTTGATGACTACAAGCCTTTCAAGCCACCAGAGATTGAGGTTCCTGCAACAATGCCAGAGTTTGGGTATGTATACAGGTACCAATAATATGCCAAATTTTTTGCCTGCCTCTGAGACGCAGTATCAAGATTCTTCTCAAGTAGGTCAAATTATGCGGCATCTGGTAACAAGGAAGTACCAGCCCTTGCACAAGTATCTGCTTCCGGTGGTATTCGTGGTACGAGATCGGGTTTGCTTAGGGCGATGCACTTTCCTGTCCGAGCTTCCGGTCTACGACCTCAAGTACCAGTTCACCGACCATTACAGTGACCGTGCTCGCGGCCATACGTAAGGTCCCAGAGTGTGAACGCCCCCCCCGTCAGGCCCAGCTTCCGGTTTACTCTCAAGTGACGGATCCTACCCTGGCTGCCATTCTTCTCGGAATGAAACAGCAGCGGAAGGAGATGAAGGAACTGAGAGATGATGACCAGTTAATTTTGGTCGGTGGTTCCCCGCTTCCGCAATTTACTGACCAGTTTAACAAACCGGAAGCAAATTTGACGGGGTTTATCCCTTCCAAGACTCCTCGTTGGCAGGAAGCCCCGGATGATATGGAAGTGGATAGGGACCAGTGCGGTGGCTCAGAATATAACGAACCTACCAATGCTGATCTGGATGCACGCAAATACTATGATTTAATTGCGGGTATCTATGACTTAATTCCAAATATGCAGCTTCCGGTCCCACATGCGGGGGATATTGAAACTGAATCGGGGCGTCAACTCGTGTTACGAGGCCAGTACAGACACTTCCGGCCTCAACTGCTATCCACTCTGTATGCGATAACAAAAATGCCTAGTAATCCAGATGTTCCCTTTACGAACAAGCAGGCTGCTTCACTTGAGGAAACAGCTCGTCAAGGAGTAGCGATTACGAACCATCTGGACTGGTTTCAGCCATTAAGGATGGATTGTTTTCGTTGGCGGGCGCGGAGAGTCAGGAACCATTACAGGAGGGGAGGGGGCGGGGTGGGATTTGGCTTAATGTCACACTCAAGTTTGTTTCACTCATATGGTGAGAGTCAGTTTGGTTGGTGGAGGAAGCCAGAGAACCTGGAGAGAACCAGCGCCCTTCGGCAAGTAACTGACAAACTTTCACACATGGACCAGCTGGGCTCGAACCCGTGCCGGTTCAGCGGTGTGAGGCTAGCGGTCACCAGCGAAGCGCCTTAGACCACTCGGCCACCGAGGGCCCTCATTACAGAAGGGTATTAACCTTGTTCTTGACTACCAGAAGATAGCTTCCGGTGCTGTAGAAGACTTACTGGTACACAAAGCCTGTATGTTTTCTATGCTCGTGTATTTAAGGAGAAGGGCCTATATTCCTTTGATGCATGAGTACACACTGGAAGCTGTAAAGAGAAGTTTGTTAGAAACATCGACAGCTTCCTCTTTACTGTTTGGTGATGCTGTGACCTCGGTCAGACCTGAAATGATTATAATTGAACATGACAGGTCAGCGGCTTCCGGGTTGGGTCCAAAGACGAAGAAAAATTTGGCTTCCGGTTGAAAGCCTACTAAGGATGTTTCTGGCCAACAGCAGAGCCAAGCTTCCGCTTCTGACGACTCCCAAGTTATCGAGCTGGAGTAATAAGAAGGGGAGTAAGGGGAAATGCAAGCAGTCAAAGAAGGATACCTAATGTTTCGAGCCATACCGGGTGGCTTCCCGTATGGCAGGAACACCGAAACATATTGTTTCCAGTCTCGCAACAACAAGACCTTCCGGTTGGGGGAATACTTCAGTTGTTTTGGCACAACCGTGGGTCATTCGAACTCTCAGATACGGTTATCGCCTATCCTTCTTTTGACTGCAGTTCCCCTTCTGTCTCGTATACCTTTACGAGCGATACAATCCTCTGTGAACAAGTTGATAGAGAAGGCGTCTGTCATACAACTTCCGATTTGTTTCGGGTTCTATTCGCCAGCTTTCTGGTCCCCAAGAAAGACACGTCCGAGATGCGCATGGTTATCAACCTCCAGCGTCTGAACTAGGACTACCTCACTTGGTCCATCCGATCGGCGCTCAAGCAAGGGGAATGGCTGACTTCTCCGGATTTAAGGGATGTATCGGGATATGAAGTACTTTGGAAGCGTCGTTTGCCGACCCCTTGGGTGTTTACTCGAGTGGCACTATTCCTGCACAGTCTAGGTAGGAAGTATCAATTTTATATCAATGACTCATTGCTAAGGAATGCCTGCGAACAGCAGTTAATCCTAGACATGCAGTTTGTCTTAAGGATACTGACATCCCTGGGATACATCCCACATGAAGAAAAGTCAGAACCTTCGCAAGGCGCAATTTTCTGGGGGTGGAATACGATACACTGTTAGCTCTCGCCAAATCCCCGGACGATCGTTGGCAAAAGATAACGACAAAGATACCCCAGATACCCCCAGCTTCGTCCCTTAATGATATTTCTCAATCATTATTGGGTCGAAAGGCAGTTAACCTGTCACGCCTCTTGTCAAACAATGCCTTCAATGGTGGCTGGATCCACTCATGTAATGCTGGGTGTGACCCTACTTCCTTTTCGTCCGTCACATCATCTGTTCATGGACGCATCTATGGAGGGTTGGGGAGCCCACCTCGAGTCCAAGTTGATATCCGGGTTATGGACAATCGAGGAATGCTCGTACCATATAAACGTGTTGGATTTTATGGCAGTGACACATGCCATCCACACGTGGGTGAGCGTATTGACCGACAAGAACCTGCTGGTTGCTACGGAAAACATATCAGTCCTGTCTTACATGAACAAGCGGGGGATGGGGGGGACGAGATCTCCGCAATTACAAAGCCAAGCGGAAATCTTTTTTGATCTGTGTTGAGACAGGCACATCCCGGGAGTTATGACTGTCTTAGCGGACTCGCTTTCACGACACAATCAGCCATACTAAAACAGATAGCTCATGTCTGGGAGATGCCACAACAATCTACTGCCCCTGTTCATGTCTGGCATGGTAGCATATGCATTCCCTCCAGCTATCCTAGTGAAGGTACTCCGGAAGATCCACGAACACACTATGAAATTGTTCCCGTGGTTCCCGGACTTACTGGATCTTCTGGTAGATGTACCGGAAGTTGGGCGCCGAATGGTACAATCGATTCGACCGTCCTCTTCCGCTGTATACCAATCAAAGTGGGCAGTCTTTGATGTTTGGTGTGGCGAGAGGGATATCTATCCATCTAGAGCCACTATTCCTCAAGTAGCAGAGTTTATATTGCACCTGTTCCAGGATAGGGGCTTGGTACCTACTACAGTGGAAGGTTACAGAGCAGCCTATCCTTCGACTGATCTGAATTTGTCTGCGCTTTCAAGATTTCGGGTCAGTCAGTCACCCAGAAGTTGCCGAAGTGGGACTTGTACTTCGACAATTAGGGGAGGCACCTTTCGAGCTAATTGATATGAAAATGTGCTACTGGAGGTAAAATACGACGTTTGCCTCCTCCTACCTCCGTGACATGACCTTTACTCCATCGGCCCCTAGTAACAGCAAGATACAGATCGGATGAACATATCTTTACCTGCTTTATGGTGAGTGTATTTTTCCTCTCGTTCTCTTTTGGGAAAAAAAAGGGGTTATATGTTACTACTGTCGTAGGATTTCATGGATCCTCAGTGAGATAGAAGATCTTTGATTTCTACTCTGACTAGTCACACTGCTTACGTTTATCGCTTTTCACAGATTATATAAGTTTGTCCTCCATCCTTTCTGTGGGGTAAGTTTTCACCTCTAACGAGAGGTAAGTTCAAGAGGTTCTGCACAAGGTCTTTTGTGTCCAGTCGGGCAATCTGTACTCTGGCTATCACCCCCGTTGCAGTAGTCAACTGCATACAGTGGTAGAACTCTGGGGGTGCCTGGGGAACTGATAGCGGTTCTCCATCGCCAGCCGGGAGCACCACGGGTTTCGGAATCGCTTCCGCATCCGTACGCGTGTCATGTGCAGAAACTCAACCGACCGACACAACATATCGTTTGGATGAAGATCCTCCCGATGTTGTCTGCCGGTCAGGAAAAAGGTGGACTGCCGTCCAACCTTCGAAGCCGACTCCGTCCACTTGACTTCGGGCGGAGGGCCTCTGAAGAGCTCAGTGAACCCGGGTGGGGCCGTACGCAGGGAACGCTTACCCTTTCCCTGCGGCCTGATCCACGAATGGATCTAGCCCTAACGAGGGTAGCTCTGGCTTAGTGTTTGTAGGGATACTGCACACTTCAGCAGCGTACGCTAACGACCTAGTCCAAGAGGACATATGACCGAGCGTAAGGAGTTGTGGGCCTCCCAGCAGCCCGCAGAAGAGCCGCATCGATGGTATCCACTTGCTCCTGGTTCAAGTCGACGTGAGGGACGTTGAACCGATCATCAATAGAGTCGATGGGTCCGTGTCGGCCAGAGATTGCTCAATCTCGGCTAGGCTGGTGGACTTGGCCATCCCATCGGACGGTGTCTCACTAGTCGTAGCAGCACTTGATGGCTCAGACGGGCCAAGCAAAGTCTTAGCTCGCACCTTCGACTTGCGCGACCTGCGTTTCTCGGTCAAAGATTTAGCAGGTGGCTTTCCCAATGCGGCGCTCCGTATACAGGGAACCACGAACACCGGTGTGCCTGTTTCACTGGCAGTCGTCGCGCCCTGGGACAGGATAATTACGGTACACCATATATACATCAAACTGTAAATAGTATTGGAGCGAAAGAATGTTTGGACGTGAAACATTTTTATTTCCATAACATGCCAAAAATACTTCGCATCGTTCTTCGAAACGTAAACCCAAAGTGCGAATATAAGTATAGAGCTCAAGCTATTAGAATAGCTGTTTACATGTACATGCATTGTCTTGCCAAGTTATACCTATAGAAATTCGCACAAAGAATTCACAGTAACAGAGGTTACGTAACTTCTCCAGCAACGGACTCTAGGACTCCGACGCACTACCTCCAGAGAGGTGTGATGCCAGTCAAAATGGATGCCTAGTAACGTGTCAACAAGAGTCCATTACCAGATCAGTAACGCACAACGTAACCTATGATCGTAAAAGCCAATTCCGTACCATAGCTTGTCGTGCCAGACATTTAACACATTGGTGTACGATTTACAATAAAACAACGTATATATTATTCTCAAAGCAGAGCAGAAGCATAGACCGGGTCACCCGATATGCTGTTTACAGAATGGTGAGCGCTCCAATACACTGAGGATTTCTACTGTACATATTTTTTAAAGAAATATACAATGAAATGCGGTAAGGAATTCGGCATAATGAGAAATAACATACGGACCAATACGGGAGGCTTGAGAGCACGAGTAAATCATATGAATCTCCTTAGTAGAGGAGCACAGTAAATTCACGTGTGGGTTTGAAACTGAGGTCTTAAGTTTTTGGCAGGAACTCCGTCAAGGTCGCCCTGGGTTTAGAATCACCCCAACAGTATTGCATAATATTATAAGTATAAGGGTCTTTCATAAAATGGGGGGTTACAAAAACCCTTTCATTTGAGAACATTATAGGAGATATGGCCATGCAGTGAGAACATCTGCAAACTGGTTTTGGGAAAAGATGCATGAAAAAAAAAGCTGTGATTGTTCTCAGTAATGTGATGCAATCTTGTTTGAGGAAGCTGAATTGTAAAACATCGTCACTAGCAATTCATATATACATGGTCCTGTGTTTATAAATTCTCCATGCATCTTTTTCCAAAACCAGTTTGCAGATGTTCTCACTGCATGGCCATATCTCCTATAATGTTATCAAAACCAACATTCACAGCTGTTTATGCAGGTTAATGAACATCAGCTGTTGGCACATTCTGACACGGCAACGTCCAAAGAAAAACCTGTAGATCGACTGATAAAGTGCCCATAATGAAAGCCAGTGAAAATGCTAGCGGCGAATGAGGAATTCGTAAAACCTTAGATCCCACAATTTCTCAGTACCACCCATTGTGAAAGAGACTACGTTTTCAGGTCATCCTTGACTCGCCTGTTATTTGTGGATCAGCAGGGAGGTAATGTAAATAAGAATAAGATAATATACCATTAGATTTAGTGGTGTCCAGTTCATTTCCTGATCAAAAATACATTTGCAATACAAAAGAGGCTGGGTGAAAAACACTTCTCTTGTGAACAGAAAACCTTCAAAACACAATCAGGGGGAGACAACTCTTGCCATATCCTACTCAGTATTTTGGTAAAGTAGCATTGTTTCAGGTGATTGAAAGTCCATCTGGCAAGTTAGTATTACATCAGTCAATTTGCCACTCTCTACTGAGGAGAGATCAAATGGAAATGAACATCTCCAATAGCAGAGAGATTGATTGAATAAATTAATTAATCATGTGGGAATACCAAAAACCTTTGAGATGTGCTTTTGGGTCAATTTAAGTGCAACCTGAAAAAGGAACATGAAAACTTCAATGCTCCAGGGACTCAACCACAGGAATTAAATATGTATTAGTGTCCCATTCTGAAATTAGATAAACTTAGGAGCTGATCAAAGTAGTAGATACATTTACATAGAAAAAACTCCTTTAGCTGTTGTTACATTTATGAGCGAGTGGGTGAGTGAATAGAATTTAACGTCGCTTTCAACAATATTTCAGCTATATCGCGATAAGCCAAGTTGCGTTCCTGCTACTTCAAAGAAGAAATCTTTGAAGCAGTATGGAACCAGACACCCTCCACCACCCTATAAAACGCTGAGGACAAGACACGGACAGGAGTGAGTGAAATCTTTGAAGCAGTATGGAACCAGACACCCTCCACCACCCTATAAAACGCTGAGGACAAGACACGGACAGGAGTGAGTGAATAGAATTTAAGGTCGCTTTCAACAATATTTCAGCTATATCATGACGAACCAACTAAGCACTACCCAGCCCAGTTGTGTTCCTGCTACTTCAAAGAAGAAATCTTTGAAGCAGCATGGAACCAGACACCCTCCGTCCATCGCAGAACGCTTACATGGTGCAATAAAGACAATACAGTGCTAGACATCACATTATCAAGTTTTCATCAAAAGTAGGTCAACTCAGAACTTGCTGGTAACAGTCCCCTAATGCATGTTCATGCCAAAAATCAAGGTTCTAATGTCAATGGTTCTCCTTATTTTGCCGACGAAAGGATTCGGATGTACTGACCGACTCACTCACTCATTACCGGACAATTTGCAAATGGTAGCCTACTTCGTAGGAACATGTGATCAATTGCTGTTCAGTGAAACATTGATGCATGATGGTCGAATTGGCCAATACAATATCTCTCCCATGGTCAGCACGAATAATGTGCACTGAGAATTGTCACCAACATCGGCATCTCATCAGTATTACTGTGCAATTTTCTTTATGAGAATTTCCAAAAAGAGGAATTCTGTGTTCGTAAATTAACATCTTACATATCACCCATGCAATCTGTCCACTGATACAGACAAGTGATAATATGTAGTCAAATTTTATCCTTTATCCCTGGTAAAAATAAGGGGTCAGTTACGACAATCCTTCTAATAATTCAGGAGGCTATATTTCACACCATGAAATATAGGGGTGATCAAATTTATTAGAACAGGAAGTTGTCGATGAACAAATATATTATTAGAACTGCTGATTGAATTTTGTCCCTAAGTTGGGGGGCGATTGAATTTTAGGGGGATTGAATTACTAGAAGGATTACCATATGAAGCTACACTAAAGACAAAATTGTCAAGTTTACAGTTATACAGGCACTATTTTGATAGAAAATATTATTCAATTTAATTCTGATAATTTATACACAAGAAGATTTATCCTACATGTACACAAATAACGTAAATGATTTCAATAAATAACTACCAGACCTGAACAACTTGAGAAATTAGAAAGTGAAATGACAATGACAAATGTTAAAGCATATGGTTAGGAAATATAATTATATTCCGACATTGTGAAATACCCTGCCAGAAAATACTGGCTTGGGTGAGAATCGAACTCACAACTTAAGGGGATACCATCCCACTGCTCTACAGACTGAACTACTGAGTCCCGTTGGGAACAGTTCACTAATTCAATTCATTCACAATGTTGGGATATATTTATATCATAATATATCCCTGAAGATGACTGCAAATGGTTAGGTAAATTCATAAGGTATAACCTTCACTCGACCTAAACTAAAGGTTACTAAATTTACATGACCGAACTACAGAAAGTACCATGATTCAGTGTGATATGTACAAGTACATAACTATAATCGTCATTAACAGCTGCCTATATACATACAGTGTCATATTCTAGCAACCACATGATTACCTAAGGATTTCAATAAAACTGGATATGTACATTCAATGGACGGATATTGGATATATTTGTATGTACACAATATATTCTTCAAAAAAAAAGATACATGAACATGGCTTCATAACAACATAATACCTAATAATAATCTACCTAGTATAATCCGTGGCGTGTCCGACTCCTCCTCCTCCTCCTCCTCCTACTCCGCTTTACTCACTGCACAGCGGGTCACATAGGTGTGGCGCGGGATAGGGTGGGGCGAGAGACCTGGGGTTTTCACTACCCCGAGATTCCATGGACCAGGCTTGCTCCCTACAGTAGAATGGGTCGACTGCGCATGCGCGATGAGTAGTATAGAAAGGGCACGCGATCTCCCTATATGTTACCGGTACTAATCAGAGCTATTTACAACATTCTTATCAAAAGATGGATGTGCTGATATCACATGTAACAACTACAACATGGATCAACATCATTCTTATAGGGTTGTACACAACATACAGTATAACCTTTTCAAATGGAGGGATTTCTGATACACACCTAGAGATAAACAAATAGTGATTCACCATTTCAAAATGAAGGGGAGTTTGGCTTGGAGTACCTGGAGAGTAACTGACAAACTTTCACACATGGACCAGCTGGGCTCGAACCCATGCCGGTTCAGCGGTGTGAGGCTAGTGGTCATCAACAAAGCGCTTTAGACCACCGACAGCCTCTCAAAATGGAGGGAAACTACAAAAAATCAACATTCAGACATCCCCAATATATGAACTGCTGCCTTGATATCAGACATGAAAGCTACAGATTACCCAGTTTCTATCACATTAGAGCAGGCCTCCAAGGCCTCTAATATTTGGTCACATTATCAGATTGCAAGAAATTCGGCATGTTTTGAGTTCTAAATCTTGGTTGCATTAGTAGCTGAGCATTCTACAAGTTAAGCAAAAAATACCCTTTATGTGGCAGGTGTGCACTGGCCTACTTTTGTATGTCTGTTTTTCCCTTCATCTGCCTGTCCTTCAATTTGGAAAAAAAATGTGCAAACCATATCTCCATTCCTGCTACTATGATTGTGAAACTCGCGAACACCCTGTATCTAGCATATGTGCTCTGGCCTACTTTTAGTTTGGTCCATCCATCAATGCGAACGTGAGGAAGCACCTAAAAGGTGCAACAACCCCTCTGCCAGACAGTATTAGTCAGTGTATATTGGTACACAATGAATGGAAAACACATATGTAAAAGCCTGAAAGATTTGGTTGAATGCAGAAGATGCTTTAGCAGTGGCTTTTGTAAAAGATTAAAATATGATAAATTCAGTGTGGGATGTGGGATGCTGGATGCATTGGAGCACTATAATATAATTTGACATATCACGTGCGAAAAATATGGTGGGAGAACAAAAATATTCTGAACAAAAACAAAAGGACATTCTTGCTTTGAACCCTATTAATAATCTGAACAATAATAAAAGTCTTTCGATTTTCAGTGGGAGCTAAGTAATATAGAGTTTTTGATAGGAATACAGAGCTGCGCATCTAAAACCCCTCGGCTCTAGGTGCCAGCCATTCACAATCTATTAAATTTGAACCATACTACTTTGAAAATATCAGGAACATCAAGCAGTCGAGTGACAAATATTCAGATTATCAATAAACTTGCAATCAGAGATACCGGCAGTCATTACTTGTCTCTTGATGTATCTATGACGTATACCAAGCATCATACTGAACACTTGAACAGTATCAAAAGATATAGATCATCAAAGATTTTACATAAATTGAAAACAGCTGCCAAGGTTTCCATCCAATCAGAGAAAATGGTTTAGTCATTCATTTTTAGTCTCTTGATGTATTGATGAATGTATACAAAGTCTTGCATCAAACACTTGAACAGTACCAGAGGTATAGATTTTGCATAAATTAAAGATGGCAATCAAGTTTTCCACCTAATCAGAGAAATTGGTTGTCATTAATTGTAAGTTTCTTGATGTATCGATGATTTATAGTTTCATATGAAGCACTAAAATGGTAGCAGATATAGATCATTCAAGATTTTGCATAAATTAAAATGGTCGCCAAGATTTCCGCCCAATCAGAGAAACCAGTTCTGTCATTCATCGTAAGTCTCTTGATGCAATGATGATGTATATCAAATTTTACATCGAGCACTTGAACGGTATCAGAGATAGAGATCATTAATGATTTTGCATAAATTAAAGATGACTGCCTATCCTTCCTGTCATTCAGAGGAACTGATGTGGTTATTCATTGCGAGTCTCTTGATACATCGATGCTGTATACCAAGTTTCATATAGAACACTTACATAGTATCAGAGATATACATCATTAAAAATTTTGCATAAATTAAATGTGGCCGCCAAGATTTCTGCCCAATCAGAGAAACCAGTTCTGTCATTCATTATAAGTCTCTTGATGCATCGATGATGTTTACCAAATTTTACATCGAGCACTTGAACGATATCAGAGATAGAGATCATTAATGATTTTGCATAAATTAAAAATGGCCGGTCATCCTTCCCGCCTCTCGAACTGATGTGGTTATTCATTGCAAGTCTGTTGATACATCGATGCTGTATACCAAGTTTCGTATAGAATACTTCAATGGTATCAGAGAAATACATCATTAAAGATTCTGCATAAATTAAAGATGGCCGCTAAGGCTTTCACCGAATCAGGAAACTGATTTGGTCATTCCTTTAAAGTTTCTTGATGTATCGATAATCTATACGAATCACACTGAACAGCGAAATGGTTTCCGAGATACACAAGATTAATGGTTTCTCATAAATTAAAGATGACCAAAGTTTCCACCCAATCGGGTCTAGATTCAATAGGGTTCTGGGTCACGAGCATATGGATGTGCATGGCAACTTTGGTGTGCCTTGGGTAAGTCTTTCTAAAGATATCTTGGTAATGAGAAAGCTGTGACGGTTTCGCATAAATTAAAGATGGCCGCCAAAGTTTCTAACCAATCGGGTCAAGATTCAATAGGCTTGTGGTTGACCACCCAACAACTCTACATACCATATTTGAAGTCTTGAGAGGCATCGGTTTGGCTTCTAGACCGGTCACAAGAATTGTTGACAAATTTTCCGTGACATTGCCATGGAAACAGCAAAATTCATCACAAATTACCCAAATTGATAGGCTTGTAGCTGACCACCCAACAATCCTGTATACCAAATTTAAAGTCTCTAGAAGAAACGATTTGGCTTCTAGGCCGGTCACAAGAATTGTTGACGACCAGACGACCGGACGTACATGCCGACGACAAGACCCCACAGCCTAATAGGTTGAGGGGTAAAAACTGTCTGGACCAAGTGTTGCTGTATCAGCTCAGGCATGAATACCCTACATGTAGCAGATGTGCACTGAACCAGAGCCAAAAACATGGTACAGCTGACATGCTATTTTGGGGAATATCGGCTACACAGGTGGTCATTGACAAAGGGAGATAATTGGGATGGAAATTCACGCTTGGCTAATTATCCAAGTTAAAGAGGTCATACTCTGAGAGAGTGACACAAAAAATATTATCTTCAG
Source organism: Hanleya hanleyi (assembly GCA_036873755.1). NCBI lineage: Eukaryota > Metazoa > Mollusca > Polyplacophora > Lepidopleurida > Hanleyidae > Hanleya > Hanleya hanleyi. The sequence goes on along the minus strand of JAVTVY010030096.1, from coordinate 1,009 downwards.
GAATACACGTGGCCATCCAAATAGCACTAGAGCAAATAGCTACAGAATTGTTTCAGACGGAATCGGGAGAATTATGATGTTTCATTCATTAACCAAGCAGAAAAATACAGTGTTTTGGTTTTGATTTCCAAATATTTGGGGGAACCAATTGTTTGTAAACCTCCCCAGTTTGAATGACTTACTCTAGACATCTTCGTGCACCTTTCCACTCTGAACTTGCCTTGATAGATTAGCCCACCATTTACTCTTCAGAATCTGATTTGTAAACTTCATCTATGAACCAATCAGAATGGCACATGCTGTGAACTGAGGTGACCTCATCCTCTGCAGCTGGGTCATTTCCCATACAGAAGTAGCAGTGATAGGTCAGTCAATCAATACCCCACACCTATGCAAATTTTGGCTCAAACTGATTTGAGGTCAATGACGGCTCATGTCTATTTATCAATTTACAATATTTGTTTGAAGACAACTGGTGCTGTGATAAACCAATGGCAGTTCGAATCATATGCAGAAATGGACTCGCTGTACGAATATGACTGTAGTCAACGAATCGCATCTGCTCAGACTCGCTGGGATTTGCCCTTGCCTTGAGCAAATTTTGTTTGAAGAATTCCAAAGTGCAATTTTGGAGCTTATACTCTTCAATTCTCTATTGTTTCGAGTTATGCTCCCTCTTTGAACACTGAAAAATATGTTGGAACTATTCAGACAGTGAAGACTGTCTGAGCGATGGTACTCTGGTGGTAAACTGCATTTCAACAAACAGTTCATGCATCAATCCACAGCAGAAGACTCCATGTGTCAACCCACGAGTCCCCAGTGCCATTCAGATGAGTACACCTGTGTGAAATTCGAGTCTACCCGGTTCCTCCTCCAAGAAAGGCCACTTTTGCACGTAACATAGACTAACAGTTCACAACTGTCTTGGTCATTCTCATCATATTATTACAGATATAATTAAATTCACTGCAAGTTCCCAGAATATCTCCCAATTATATACATGTTT
>JAVTVY010030095.1:0-12981 GCA_036873755.1 Hanleya hanleyi | reverse complement strand
TTGCTTACTTGTGCACGCATATCAGGCTACAATATACTGTGTAAATGGGGTAGATCATTAGGTATATGCAGGCTTGATCCAAGTCCACATTTTTATACATTATTATTAATACATAATAGCAGTACGGATCTAGACGTTTTATGTAAAGAATTTTATCCGTTACTATACGTTATGTATGATGGTAGTATATCTGCGAATGTACATTACTGAACGAAGAAATATACATGTATATTCTAACCCAGATATAGGACGAGGGGGTGCGGTATTATACGTGCATCCATCCTTCATTGTTGCAATATAGAAAAGCACGGGAGTATCTATTGACCATGAACTCCACCTATTATTTTCTAACCCTATTTTTTCACTCTTCATAGTTAATGAAGAGTTAGTCAAACCCTGGTCACCAACAATATCACTGCCTAAATATTATCTAAAAGAAGGTTTTTGTAGAGTCTACGGGGTTTTTATTGTAATTATTTTCTGTTGGGTAGAAAAGGAAATATACACCGGTATTCTTGTTTTTTGTTCACGTGTACCCTTATTAGATAATGGCTGACGGTGTAACAATACTTTCGATGAATGTCAGAGGCCTGCACTCAGATCAACATAAGCGCCAAGATGTATTTCATTGGCTTAGGAAAAAACACTGCTCAGTTTTGTGTCTGCAAGAAACCCATAGCTCTTGTCAAACTGAAGAGAAGTGGGAGGGAGAGTGGGGATATGGGAATCGCCCTGTCTACAGCCATGGGACGACAAATACGGCCGGGGTGGCAATATTTTTTAAGGACAACGTGGGATTTAACCTTCATAGAACAAAAACAGATACAGAGGGGAGATACATTATCTTAGACATCACTATTGAAGACACAAGACTAACATTGGTAAATGTTTATGGCCCAAACAAAGATAATCCTGCTTTTTATACCAACCTATTTAAGGAAATAAAATTGTTCGAAAATGCAAGCATATTAAAAAATCTGTGGAGACTGGAATCTTGTCCAAGACCCTAATAGAGACACTGACAATTACTTTAATTTGAATAATCCAAAATCGAGACTGGTAGTTTTAAAAGAAAAGAATAATCTAAATCTGTTAGATATTTGGAGGGATCATAATCCAGACACTAGAAGATTTACTTGGCGCAAGACGTCTGCAACTGGGATAAAACAAAGTAGACTGGACTACTTTTTGGTGTCCGAGGATATGGCAGCCCTGAAAGCAAATCCAGATATTGGAATTGCTTACAGGTCTGACCACACCGTTGTTACATTGAAATGCGACTTTCAAAATATAACAAGGGGAAAGGGGTATTGGAAATTTAACTCGCAATTATTAACGAACACAGATTATGCTCAAGCGATAAAAAGTACAATTCAAGAGGCAGTTCAGGAATGCTTTTCTTCCGGGAATATTTCTGACTATTCATCTGTTTCATTAACACTGGACGACCAAGCTTTTTTTGAATTCTTAAAGGTAAAAATAAGAACTGTCTCTATTAGCTTTTCTGTTAGGAAACACAAAGAGAGTATAATTGCGGAAAATAATTTAGAATAGGATATATTAAAACTAGAGAAAGATATTAGTGGAAACGTACATGGGGACAAAACGAAGCAGGGAGACTTAAAGATTCACTTGATCATGCTAAATCAGAACTTGAGACACTAAGGTATAAAAAAATTGAGGGACATATGATTAGATCCAAGGCAAATTGGTATGAAAACGGCGAAAAGAGTTCAGCGTATTTTTGTCAACTTGAAAAAAGAAATCAAACACTCAAAACTTTTTCAGAAATACAAAGAAAAGATGGGACATACACCACAGATATAGTAGATATTCTATCGGAAGTAAAACTATACTATACAAGCCTGTTCTCAAAGAACTCTAACTTAGACACTTCAAAGAGAGAAGGTTTTATGATGCACAATGTCAAACTCTCAGAAGAGGAAAAAAATCTCTTGTGAGGGTTTATTAACTATTGAAGAGTGTAAAGAGGCACTAGACCATATGAAATCAGGGAAATCGCCTGGCTCAGATGATCTATCTGCCGAGTTTTATCGAACATTTTGGGATGATATCGGCCCTTTTCTATTCCGATCATTAAACTATGCTTTTGAAACCGGATCACTCTCTACTTTCCAACAGCAAGGTATTATCACTTGTATACCTAAAGAAGGTAAAGATAGAAAAACTCGTAAGTAATTGGAGGCCGATAACGTTACAAATGTTGACTTCAAAATTTGTTCCTTGGCAATTGCCAACAGAATCAGAAAAGTTCTCGACTCCATAATAAGCGAAACACAAAAGGGTTTTATGAAAGGGAGATTCATAAGTGAAATAACTAGACTTATTTACGACGTAATGACCTTTACAGAAGAGAATAATATTCCTGGCCTCCTATTTCTTATTGATTTTGAAAAGGCCTTTGATAGCCTAGACTGGAATTTTATTATAAGGACTCTGGAATCTTTTAACTTCGGAACAAGTGTCATCAAATGGGTGGAGATCTTTCAAACAAATCCAAAAAGCTGTGTAACTAATAATGGGTATCTATCGGAGTATTTCACTATAGAAAGGGGCTGTAGGCAGGGGGACCCGCTGTCTCCGTATTTATTTATATTGGCTGCAGAGATTTTGGCTATTAAAATAAAAAACGATGAACATATTAAGGGCATTTGCGTTAAAAATTCAGAAATAAAAGTACTTCAATATGCAGATGATACAACATTGCTACAAGATGGGTCAGAGGAATCTTTGGCAAGAGCTATGGGTATTTTAAATGACTTCGCACAGTGCTCCGGTCTACGACTGAACGCAGGAAAATCGCAAATCATATGGATTGGGAGTAAAAAAGGAAGTCAAGTTAAACTCTGTCCTCACTAAATTGGGACCCGGGAGGATTTAAACTTCTAGGAATCTGGTTCAGTACTAATTTAAATGATATGATTGATATGAATTACACAGAGAAATTACGAAGTGTCAAAAAATTGCTTGGGAGTCGGTTCAAACACTCTCTCACACCAATAGGGAAGGTGACGATTATCAAAACGCTAGTTCTACCAATTCTTATCCACTTATTCAGTGTTTTACCCAACCCATCTAATCACTTTTTTGAAGAAATAGAAAGAGCGTTCTGCAATTTCATCTGGAATGGGGGGCCTGATAAAATAAAACGTAGAACAATTATATGCGGAGCAAGACGAAGGTGGGTTCGATCTACCCAACATTCCATCCTTTGCAGCATACCTAAAAACAAAATGGATAAAGAGGTCATGGGAGTTCACTGGGTTCTACAAAACATTATTAGAGGTTATTTTTCACCTAATTGGTATCAATATCTGGGATTTAAGTCCACTTGCCCTGACTGAATATATAACGGGGTACAAAAACCGTTTTTGGAAGGAAGTTCTTTCATGGCGTATTTGTATAGGAGGGGAATTTAAAGAAAAACATGTGTGTAACTTCTTAGTCTATGATTTTGCTCGCCGCGAAGATTGACAGGAAGTAAGGAAATGGCACGTGCATGGTGCAAAATATGAAAATGATTTAATTTCTACTGATAATACATTTCTCTCGTTTAACGCGTTCAAAGCAAGGTACAGTATACAAACAAATAACTTTCTCTTATATTTTGCAATTGTTAGTAACGTAAAATTACATCTTTCTTTGGTACATGAAGGATCGGACAAGCAACTGAAAAAGCTGAGAGAGACAGAAAACCATAAAATCAAGACTAAACTTATCAGTCAAAAATGCTCTAAATTTGTTTACAAACTTCTTCTAAGTGACATTAAAATAACCCCATTTAACGCCCAGATGAAATGGCAGAACGACTTAGAAAGAGAAGGAGAACGCCAAAAAAAATGACTGGCACAAAACTTACCAATTGGTGTGGAAAACGACAACAGCAACACAACTACAATATTTTCAATTTCAAATTGTCCATAGAATCTTAGTCACAAATAATCAATTGGAAAAATGGGGGAAATTACAATCTGCAAATTGCTCATTCTGTGAGAATGAAAAAGAAACAATCATTCACTTGTTTTGGAAATGCCACTTCGTCAAACTTGTGTGGGATAATTTTATCAAGTGGGGGACAAGTCTAAATTTGCAATGCGATAAACTGACACTCACTGAAGTCATTTTCGGAATCACAGATCGAGAGTCAGTTCTCCTAGGCCAAATAATCTTGCTGATAAAATATAGTATTTATAGTTGCAGACGAGCCTCTGGAAAGCCAAGTTGGGTGGCCGCAAAAAGGTCAATTCTAAAAACAAAAAATATCGAGAAAATTATCGCCACTAAAACTAACACAGTTGGGCTGTTTGGTAAAAAGTGGGGAGCCCTGGCTTTCATCGAAAATGATTAAAATATACAGTTCGTTATTTGCTATTTTGCTTTGATTTTTGTCATCACATATTTGATGGACTTTCGCCCAAATTGTAATATGTTATAATTTAGCCAATGTCAATAGAAACCCGATACCTCTGTCACGTGAGGATGTAGAGGGAGTGTAAAATCGTGACTATGGTGCAATAAATGCCCACTGGTTAGTCCAAGTTTCAGCTCTCTAGCCTTAGCGATAGCGAAAATATATAGGATCCCTCCCCCAGGCTGCGGTACACCCCAAATCGTCCAGGCCAGATAGGGTTAACACGGTGTGGGAGCAAATTGGAGCGATATGCATGAGGTGGGAAAAACTGACGACGTCTGGCGACTAAAAATCAACCACATGACTCTACGGTAAAAAAAACCCTCAGCACCTAACATTCGGACCCGAGAATACGGTGTATTCTCGGACGTAGCCTTAGTATCTTAGCCGCGCTTTTATTGCAGATGTTCATGTGGAGACTATGACCACACGACCCTTAGCACCAGCTTAAGCGGAATTAGATACACTAGCTCGAGAGCTGTGATGACAGATCAGCTCAAACAACTCATTTGATGTTAATGGATGACCATTGTGAACGTCTGATGGAGTGAACGTCTCAACATGGGTAACTTGGGAAATGCAAGAATACCCAGATAAACTAACCTTGTCGAGTGACACAAAGGCCGTCTCCCAGATTTGAGTGAAAGTATGTTATTAGCCAGGTAAATTGACATTCATACCTGAGGACGAACAAATCCTTAACAACTGGGTTGAGGCTGTATGGCCACTATTTGTTAATAGCTTCAATGTGTTCAAATGAACAGTCACAATATAAACTTGACTCTACATACATTAACACTGATAGTGAAGTACAATGGAATTGTCCACTTTTGGTTTCAAGTATGCATCTGTAACTACTTTGGATCCTCATTGCATTAGACAAAGAACAAATTGGTGACAAAGAACCACTTCCTTCCACATTGATGTGCCAGATATCGGTTGCTGTCCAGTCTTACGTGTTCCCCTGGCATTGGATTTGTGGCAGTCACTTTTCTCCCCTCTCAGCAATACTTGCTGCTTCACAACTAGATCATCGGGGACCTTCGGTGCCTTTCTAGCGACTCAATCTCTCACTGCTTTCTCACCTGGCTGAGTGATGGATACCTGGATGAGCGCAAAGACCTCCGTCGAGGCAACAGGATCCGTAGGGGAATACATCACTGAATAACGTGAAGAAAAAAAATCGCATCGTCCATCTCTATAAGCTGTTGAATATAAGCCGCCATGTTGAATCTTCCGCTGGAAGTCGCCAACCCAACCTGACTCCCGTAACTCGTGAAGCATGATGGGAGGTCCATTGAAGCAAGGCCCATTGAAATGCATTGCAATGAGGGTTCCCCATTATTTCAATTGTGTCCAAAAACATTGCTTCAAAATTTCGTCGGGAACCATGACAAACCCTATTGGAAATCATATGAGTCGTGGGTTCCACATATGACAATTATTTGGCGGGAGATTTCACGTTAAAAAGAGGGCTCACCACACTCGTTAAAAACATATGGCAGCCAAATGCATGTATATACCACTTAAAAGCCATAACACTGAATACATAAGAAAATTATAATTTTTCCTTGCTTGATGCTCAATAAATCAAACTCCCCAAGGTCAAATTTCCCCCATTTTGCTATATGTAATACTTGTTAAATATGTAATAAACTAGGGGGACACCATACTTTCTTAAAAAATATTAATGGTATAACAGATAAACTGAGCCTTTCCATTCCTATTTCCAGGAGGGGGTGGGGGGGGGGGGCGGGGAATCGGGGTGGGGGTAGAGAATATTATTAGAGATTCATTTATTAGCCATTTACAAGTTTCTTTTTGTTGAAATTTTGGGGGATGTCAGATTTTCAAACTCGGGAGCACTTTACACCTTCCAAAAGTTGAGCAGGAAAATGAACGTCCTCTACTCCTTTAACCTCGAAATCAAATATCGATTGTGCCTCCGTCTCAGTATAAGCGAATGTCGTCAACTTATTTTCACAAACAGTTTCAGTCACCGGCGCGTTCTTTGCGTGACAGAACCCTCTTGGTCAATTTAAAATCTTCGAGTAAATCTCGTTTTAACAACAGCATCATTCATGACATTATCTATTGCCAGAATCTCTTGATACAGGTTACCGAGTAACTTTTTAAAGTTTTTTCTTCGAGGATTCTTTTAATTCGCTGCACAACCTTGCTCTTTCTGGACATGTTTCCATTCATCGTCTCGGCGCTTTCTCATCTCGAAATAATCCCACGGTTATCTAATTCTTTCATTGGTGAGCTTGATTTGAAGAAATGTTCGAACCTGATCTCATATTATTCTTGACTGAAAAAGTAAGTAACATTAAAGAAACTTAAACTTCACATATGGATGTGCTGTACCTTACAGTGCCATATGCCAGAAGTGCGCGGATGCGCAGAGGCCATAACTATTTTGCCGATATTTCGGGGTCAGTTTTTTTTTAAACAACATTCACACAGTATATGAACCCAATTATAGCAATGTTATTATAGTTCTCAATGAATCACGAAAACAAAAAATATAAATTGGCAATTTGTGGGTTATTTTTGACGTCATTGCAGCAATCTTGCATGGTATATGCATGGTAGGCTGTCGTTGTTGTGACCCCAAAATAACATGGTAGGTATTGATGATTGTCATCAATTCTGAATTACAGGCGTCAGATCCGACATTTAATATTCAGCAGTCGGCCACTAAAGAATATCTGCTTCAGTATCGAAAGACTTATTTCGTATGACAGTTAGCATCAATTCCAAATATGCATGAAAATAGTAAAAAAACTTAAAAAATAAAAAATATCACACAAGATGGTTTCCTACAAGAGAGAAGCGGTAACATTTTTCGATGATGACAGCAAGCACTTTACATATAATCCGTATGACTGTCTAGTGTTGTTTATCCAAATTAATTTCTAATTTCCAAGTATGATGTATCCCAGTCACGCTTTGTTTGTGACTGTTCATTTGAACGCCATGGAGATGTAAAACACATGATGCTCAAACGGCCCTTAGCTCCGGGTTAAGCTGGATTAGACACAAGTCACGAAACGTAGCGCCATAAAAATGCATTTCAATGAAATACAGGAATACGATTACTGTAACTGCGTTTATAAAATGTGTGAAAATTCAATGCTGTACGAAAGATTTACTCCAAAAAATCGGCGAACACGTCTAGAATAGATTATCTGGGTAGATACTTCATGTAGAAAGTTATTGTCCGAGTCATTGTGCAGCTGAAAAGGAACAAGTCTAGACATATTGTTGTCCCCAGACTTGACTATTGTATGCATTGTCTCGTGATTCTTATATTGAGTATGAACCATTATCTGGTACACACAATACTGAAGATATTATAACCAGTAGCAAAACTGGCTTGTAAATAGACATTTTGTTACATCATTCATCAAACTCCAGTTTTATACTCTGAGATATAACATGTACTCAAGTTCATGTTGGAAGGACAAATTAAACCCACCTCTATGAATGTCTTCACCACAATTTGACCCAAACCTGATGATATTTCATATATGACACAAAAAGTTGATAATGGATAATTCCATCCTTTGGCCAAATCATCTTGGTAGCACCAGATCTTTTCATCAGTCCCAATTTCGTTTCGTTGCACGCATTAAAAGAATGGCTTTACTGTTCTTTGATTCACGGGCTTGGGATAGTTTGAACATGATCCTTTCGTGATTCCTCAATGTACGATCGGCTCAACAAGAACAAGTCCATTCCATCTGTCTTTTGTTGCTGTTGTTGGTGTTCAAGCTCTTTTTTCTTTGTAAAAATTCTTCAGACACAATATCTGATATGCTGAATGTTGTTCCGACATATTTTTATTCGATAGTTTTGTCAAAATGTTTCACTCCTGTAAAACAGTGGCGCATTCTTGTATCCATATCCTTCGTTGTAACACGTCTAAGCTATGACACATTTCCTTTTTGGAGAAAAAAACGGTTTTATTTTGGCCTGTGCTGCATCACATGTTTGGTGTTATTTGAGTACATCAATGTTTTTTTCAATGTCATATTCATCATCAAGTATTTCTAACTTATCTTCGTCGGCACTTGCCTGACATTGCATTAGGATGTTGCTACTGTATGAAAGCTGTTCGCCAAAGTCAAAGTCAATCAGTACCACAAAAAAAAATCCTGAATACACTATCTCTTCATTGGTACGGTGTGGCATAAAGCGCGCATTCTCCATCTCCAACATCGTCAACTTAATGTCACTATTCTGTATTCTTTTTCCGAATGAAATTCCAAGTAGTTTTCTCAGTATTTTATCTCAGTCATGATTTGATTGTGACTGTTCATATGAACATCAATTATATCTTTATTACTCGATTGTCATACGGCCCTAGACCGGAGTAAAGCGGAATTAGACACAAAGTTATGAAATGTAGCGCCAAAAATCTTGCATAATACGATCGTAATTGGATTTTATTATTTCCAAGTTTGGGTATGTGGGTATCTTGCCACAAGTCATCACTTGTGATAGTGTTGTTCAACACGCCAAGTGGGGGGCAACTTGATCTTTTGTTTCCAGCAGTTTCAATGAATTCTTCCCCAATTGAGTATGTGGGTAACAAAAGGATGATTTTCAAATTCGGTATGTGGATGCCAAATGGGGATAACGAATATTGAAAAATGAAGTTTTCAAGTTTTGTCGAAAATTTCAGACAGTGCCAATCCCAGGCATACCTGTTGATATTTTTACAATATGATGCTGAGACTATATGTATCCTTTCAGACCCATTCCAAAAAGTTATGACAGAGCTAGGCCAACTTTTTTATTTTGGAATATGTCAATATGTGAATATTGAGGCGTAAGAATTTACCATATGTATTGAATGCTTTCACATATATTGCCTCAGAATTGAGTTGTGACTGATAATTTCGAGCTTATCGTCATCCTTAGATGAGATATTATATTCAGGAACCTTGATATTATAGTGGTTAGAGTATTCTATCAAAATATCAAAAGGGATCATTTGGATCATTTCCTATAGGATCCTTGGAATTATTCCTATTGGGTTTACCTATATGGTCCTCTCGGACGTCATATATGATCCCGTAGGATAGTCCTATATGCTCCTATAAGACAATTCTATAGGATTCTACAGGACATTTTCCTATAGGAATCATATAGAATTTGCTTGTAAGCGACATTTGCCAAAGAATATCCAATAGGCAAAGACATTGAAGAGGAACGACTGTGGTAAACTTTTCTAACAAGCACGGTACGTGATAAGTTAGGCCTGTACCCGTGGGAATGAACATTAATTGAGTTCTATTTCATAGCCGATTCGGATATTGATTGGTGCCAGTATAACTGAATATATGATGATTATGCGAAATTCCCAGAAGTACCTTGTCTTCCTTTATGTATGATTACATACGACAGAATCCTCGGAGTTGCAGAAAATGGTTTCATTGTTGTCTCCCATCAGTAGTAGTGTAAGCGTAAATCGACTCAAATTTCACCCGGATGTAGAGGTCATTTGGGGCGGAAACGAGGCGGAGAGGTCAAGTGCACTATAGTTCCGGCAGAATGACCAAAAAGCTACCTCCAACACAGGAGAGTTCCAATTGTTGCAGGGAATGTATTCCTCCGCGGTGATGCGGTCCTGGCGGTGATGCGGTCGCGGGAAAAAGCTTCCGCGGAGAAAAAGTAGGCCCTAGATAAAATGGTCCGATTGGGTGGAGTGAGGTATCAAAGTGAAGCATTCGTGAAGGGGCATCTGATGGGCTGGGTGTGGGGTTGAGATATCGCCATTCTGCGCATGCGCGGTGGCAGAAGGGTATGAAAATAGACGTTTTGGAGCTAGGGGAGTCCCTAATGGTCCAATGGGGTCGAGTGAGGTATCAAAGTGAAGCATTCGTGAAAGGGCATCTGACTGGACTGGGGGTGAGGTTGAAATAGCGGCATTCTGCGCATGCGCGGTGGCCCAAGGGTATGGAAATAGACGTTTTGGAGCTAGGGGAGCCCCTAATGGGCCAATGGGGTCGTATGAGGTATCAAAGTGAAGCATTCGTGAAGGGGCATCTGATGGGCTGGGTGTGGGGTTGAAATAGGGTCATTCTGCGCATGCGCGGTGGCCCAAGGGTATGGAAATAGACGTTTTGGAGCTAGGGGAGCCCCTAATGGGCCGATGGAGTTGTATGAGGTATCCATGTGAAACCTCGAGCGTTGTCACCATTCTGCGCATGCGCAGACAGGGAGTTGTGGGAAAAGGGTATGGAAATAGACGTTTTGGGATCTAGGGGAGTCCCTAATGGGCCGATGGAGTCGTACGAGGTATCCAAGTGAAGCCTGTGTTAGGGGGCATCCAGTCATGGGTGGATACATGTAACAAAATTCCTGAAAAAAAGCGGAATACGGACTTTACCCCTAAAATAGGGGAAAACCCCTATCACCTCTAGCCAAAAGGGCTAATATCGGTCCCCGGGCTTATTGGGACTTGCCTATCAAGTCAATGGGGTGATGTGAATAACAACAAGTTCAGCAATGTTCATACAGTTTATTACCTCCAATGTTACATCATACCCAGACTGGGGGAGCCGCCCTGGGTATGTTTAGTATGTTCACAGCAAAACAAATTGAAATATCAAACACCATGTTTTATTATTTAACGCACCGTCACATTAGGTACAAATGTTTACTGAGCATGATCAATGATCAGCATGTAGACATAGGGAGTATCTACGGCATGTTATGGTATTCATCAGTGCACGAGTGACGCATTCAACCGATGGCAGTGGTGGATCAGCTTGGTAAGGAAAAACGTAACATTGGTCACCCTCTCCACTTGGTGTTGGGTCGTTGTTGTTGGGCCCATCCCAAGACATCCAATTGTTCCACTTGGTCCAGCATCATCTCTAGTGACCTCCGGTTAATGATGGTAAACGGTTGGTCGTACACTGGGCTGATGGCACTGGAATAGAAATAGCGCAATTCACCCGTCATCTTATGGCATAAGATGTACCCAAATGCTACATTTAATGTGAAGGCTGTAGGTTGGTCATTGAAGATGGTTTCCACGTAGCTGCGTAGACGGGTGAGGTTGGTCAGTGGGAAATTGTAGATATCTTGAATAGGGCGATGACGGTGGAAACAGTGCCGTGTCATGGACCAATGGCGCCGAGAGATGTCACTCTCTCGATGATCTTCGGGTAAGAGATCGCTAGGAACATTTATGGGCTCGTCCAGAAAATGTTCGATGTATGACGTATGACTCGAAACCGTAACGGTGGGGTCCGGCCGGAAATCCAGGCTCTTCCCAACTGTGGGTATAGGCGGGCTCTCCGTCATCGCATCGCCAGTGGCGTTCGTCTTCCCGGGCTTATCTTCAGTGGGTCTGACCTTCCGCGGCTCCTCTTCAGTAGGAAGTTGTCGCCAAAACCGTGGTGACGGACCATGAATCAAACGCTCATGCCGTTTTAACTGACTGCGTCGTTTGATGAGTTGACCACAATCCTTACATTGTTCCGTCGCGCCCTCGTGGAATGAACGTTCGTGGCGCAGTAAATGATCCTCCCGATTAAATGACCGTGCGCAGGTTATACAAGTATATAGTGTACCGTTGTGGATGGAGGCCTCGTGGCGTCGCAAATCTTCTGGGCGAGTAAACTGCTTCTGGCAAGTTGTGCAAGTGAACATCTTGGTGGTTGACAGAGAGTCTGATGAAACGGCAAGGCCGCTCCCCTTTTATAGCACGCTAGCTGGTGATCTATTTTAGCACACTCTACCCCAAGTCGAGGATCGAGACTGGTGTACTGGTGTACGACTGAGCCGCATTGCGCGCGCGCATGAAGACCCTCATACATACCTCAATGCAGGCGCAGACGCGAAGTGCCCGGATGATAGACACGGACGTCACCGATCCGAAAAAGACACGGACTTTACCGAAAAGACACGGACTTTACCGAAAAGACACGGACTTTACCGAAAAGACACGGAAGTACCCGAAAAGACACGAAGGTGAACGACATTGTGGAAAAGCCCCACAGACAGGTTATTACATGCATTCCTATGATGTTCACAGGTTATTCACGCATAATAAAAGGATTGACCTGTAATCTGTGTTGTTGTTGCTCTCTTTTTTGGACTAACCCATCAGAATAGTACGTATCACGAACTACACCCGTAGAGCTAGGCGCGCATGTGTGACCTGGTCTATAAAACACGTCCCTCTGGATCCCACACCTTCATTTCTACGGTTGCCGAGCCATGGCGGAGATCCAGCCCTATGCGACTCGCATTTTACAGCATGCCACCGTGGTTAAGTCACTCACGAGTTACCGAGCAGTGGTCCGGTCCATGTTTGCAGATGGCTACGACAACGAGGGGCGACGCCAGATCCTCAACGAGTTCACAGAAGCGGTCCTCGACAGAGTGCACTCGATGGAGAGGTGTGCCATCACTCACCACTACTGGACTATGACAGCCATCCTTGATGCTCGGGCTATGGACCACGAGCGCTCACGCCGGAACCAGCGACGGCTGGTTGGCCTAGTCATGGTCTGTGCCCTATTGAC